>JAULBZ010001419.1:0-20368 GCA_032360805.1 Neoturris breviconis | reverse complement strand
CCCCTCCCCCCACTCCATAACTTTTGATATGACCGTAGTGTTGAAACTTTCCAGAATGTTAGGTTAACACATAATTAACATTTTGATGACGTCATTAATTAAGATGACGTCATCAAGTCAATACAGGTGGTGGAAAAAAATAATTTTTAGGTGAAAAATTTTTTGGTCACCATAATTGGTCAGAACGTTTTTACCACCTGTCAGAAATTTGGTTATTAAGGGAAAATTATTCCTAGTTATTAAAAGTCCTAAAATTTCTAGTCGTATAAGCCATTCATTCAAAAGTTATGTAACAAAGTATAGGAGAGGGGGTTAACCCTTATAAAATCCAAACAAAATAAGTGGAAATGGGTAGTGTTTTTTTTATCCAAACAGTAGTTTACTCACCCCTCCTACAATCAGGCATGAAGTGGGAGAGTATGTATATGGCCCTTTAACTTTTCATCACCTTTTCTTGTATATACTCAAGCCTCAGAATAACTGTCGGACATCACCTGTAGTTTTCAGCTTTAATGGTGAAAACTGTACTAAAAAAACACTCCTCCACAGGTGATGCCTGACAGTTATTTTGAGGCTTGTATAATACTATATGCATTTATTTTTATCCCTAAAGGTTGGTTTTTACGAGGTGAAAGATTTGGGCAATGGAATGTCTTCTTTTGCCTTTCCTAACAAAATTTTAGCCTCGTGGAAATCAGCTATAACGAGCCATTTAAATCGTATTATTAAATCAGCGTCAGATAAGTTCACCAATAAATGTATATATTATTTTTAGGTTTACAATGAATATTATAGTATTTTTATGATCAATAATTCTGTGGTTTAACCTTAGAATAAAATGTGTTTGACATGATATGAATAATCCCCCAGTTATTCTCATAAATTCTGAAATTTGAGGAGACTTCCTATGGAGATAATGTTCAGCAGTGTTTGAAATAAGAGCAAATAATCACTGTGAAGGAGTGATTTTTAAACAATGCTACAAGCTATAAAATCTGAAGCAATGCTCAAAATTCCCTCCTCCACAGTGATTATTTACTCTTATTTCAAACACTACAGATATCCCTATAAGATGTACTGTGAAGGAGTAATATTTGAGAATTGCATACTAGTATGTTGCAGCTTAAAATCTTTTTACAATAAGGTGATTCAAATCTATAGTGGCAAAACTTGTTCAAAGTTCGTATGTAGTACATTAACTAGAACAATGTTGAAGATGCTATTCCAGTGTCTTTAATACTGACTTTGAACAAGTTTTTGAAGACTGGGTAATATCTTTGATTCCAACATTTTGTAATCTTGCCAATAACCTACACATTCCTTCTAAATTCCCTTCCAATTTATTGTACCTACAGTAGACAATTACGATTTTGTGTTTGTGAGTAGGTACTGGAATCTCACTTAAAATAAAATTGAAATATGCATTATAATATTTGCAATATCCATAAAAAAGATGAAATACTTACGTTGGACAGGTAGAATTTAGATAAATCATCCAATAAAGTTTCTGTTGATGCACGACTCATGTCTTGAACAAATGGTGCATCTTGATCTTCCGTAAACTCTAAAACGCTATGACGTCCAGACTCATAGTCATCATAAATATGGTCATTTTTATGGTTTGCAATCGGATACGACTGGCAACGAGTTATCTGGTTATTTTGTGGAACAGGTGGTAAGGATATATGTGCAGATGGTATTCTAGGTGTTCTTTTTCCAGGTGAAGATTGCGAGTCTTTGCTACCATCTTTACTAGGTATATGAAAGCTAACAGTTCTTTCTACATGTTCTACTAAAACCTCATCATCTTCGACTTCAGAGGCTGATGATGCGCTTACTGTATTTACATCATTACTGAGTTTCTTGTATAATTTATACTGACAACATAATAAACTATCAATGAAATATGGCAAACGATACCGTTTAACCCATTCAAGAAGGTATTTACTGGTTTCAATTTGTTTTGTGTTTACTTCACTAATATCAGGACTATCAGTTAAATCCTGCTGTTGCTCAGTATAAGTTGAGTTTTCTACACATTCTGAAGCATGCGTATTGAGTTCCTTAAATAACTTGGTATTAGTATCCCAACACAACTTTTTCTTGAAGACCTACAAAAGTTTATGTAAATTTATTCAGTTACTTCTAGAGGTCAGGCAAATCTGTGGAAACAACCCGATGGGTAAAACCTTACACAAAGTCCTAAGTGAAGACGCTAGAAAGATATCTTCGATATTGTTCTAGCTGGTGCCGACTTTGGGGAAGTTTTTGCATTAGAAATTATAATTAAAAAGCTAACTATGTAAAAGCAAGCCTGAATTTAACTGCTGGACATCACCTATGGTGGAGTGTTTTTTGAGCATAGTGTTTAGCTTTAGAGCTGAAAACTATACTTAAAAAACACTCCTCCACAGGCTTGACAAGAAGTACATTTTAAAAGTAGAGTGAAAGAATGTCTTTAGTTATGAGTAAATATCTCTTACCGGCAGTAATAAATATTCATTAAAAAATTCCACAAAAATATCATCATGAAGAAGATAGTACTTGATTGATAATGATGAAATGTCGACGTCTACAATTGAAGAGTATTATTTATATGTTGCATATAATACTTATAACACAGTATCCCAGTGGGAAAAAGCTTGTTCAAAGTCCACAATAAAGACGCTAGGACAACGCTTTCAACCTTGTTCTAGAGTCTTTACTGCGGACTTTGAACAAGCTTTTGCCCACTAGGATGACACTAGTAAACATCAGTGGTTGAAATAAAAGTAAATAATCACTGTGTAGGAGTGGTTTTTAGCATAGTTTCAGGCTGCAAAGCCTTAAATTATGCTTGAAAATCCCTCCTCCGCAGTAATTATTTACTCTTGTTTCGACCACTGAACATTATAGTCAAACAGTGTTGAAACAAAGTTGAATCAATGTCAATGTAGTAGTTCTGACATTGCTCAAATCAAAACATACTTAGCCAACCACCTTTATATGAGTAACAGCCTGTATGTTTGTACTTGTTGACTTCTCTGTGTAAGCCCAACTTTTCTCTCTAAGTCGCACAGAAAACATAGGTACCAATATTAAACCAATCAGCATGAGGGATTAATTTCGCTCTCATGCTCATTTATTTTAACATATTTATTTGAGAATTGACAGACACTGTACATAGGCTATAGGTTATTGACAGAGGTCTATAAACCTAGGCTAAATACATGAGAAAGGGTGGTAACTAAAATTTCATATTTATCAATATCTTACCTCTCATTGTAACTTAAAGGAGATAAGGCTAGAGAAAAGAAGAAAATAATGTTTAAGTATGGCAGTATTGAAAAAAACTAAACTAGTTGTACCGGTTTTATCTGCCTGAAAGTTGAAAAATGTTAACTTTCAAGCGTGCACGTCGAACTTTCTACCAATCAAAGTTCTCAATTTTAGAATCCTGCGCAAAAAAAAATATATGCCGAATGGAAACCGGGCTTTAGGGACCATCTCAAAAGTAAAATGTACAGAGAAGAACACGGAGTCAACGATCTTGCATTGGATTGGTTACTTCATATTGAATAAACCAATCCATTGCAAGCTCCTTAATATAACACCCTTACACAGTTCCTTTTTTTGTTGAATCTTGTCAATTTTCTTTAAACCTACCAAAAATATGCTTTTGAAAGGAAACTTTGATGTAAGGTGATCCCTTACTGCTATGCAAATAAAAGTAACAATTTTAATTTTAATAGAGCGCTTTGGGCAAAAACTTGTTTATAGTCTGCAGTAAAGACCTAGACGTTTTCAACATTGTTCTGGTATCTTTACTACTCATTTTGAACAAGTTTTTAACCACCAGGGGAACTAATTTAAACGTTTTAATTTACCTACAGTGTTCAAAATAGGAACAATAATCACTGTGGAGGAGCGATTAGTTTTGTATTAAGTTATGCTTAATCATCATTTCTTTAAAGTGATTATATACTCTTATTTCAAGTAGTGAGTTATAACTGTCACAGATCGCCTGTGGAGAAGTATTTTTTAAGTATAGTTTTCAGTTGCAAAGCTGAAAATTATACTCAAAAATCACACTTCTCTACAGGTAATGTCCAGTTATATTCAGGCTTCTTGACCTACCTTACATAATGTTATACCTTCTTGTAATAAACATGCATTCTTTGCAATATATTTTGGTTACAAAATAAAACTCCAAGAACTTGTGAAAAATATTTTAAATTTTTTAAACTTATATTCATGCTATTTCTACCATTTTAAAATGTTATGTCTTGTTGCCATGTATAAGAGTTAATAGATGTTTTTCACATTTTATTAATTATCTTACATTATCAAATCTTTTGTATAAAAGAACAAAAGAAATTAATTTTTAAATCTGTTATTATTATTATAAAAGATATTGTAACAGAATTATTGTCTTGAGAGATCGTTTTTTAAAAATTAACATTATTGTCTTATGAAAGATAATTTTGACAGTTTGTCTGGAAAAAGCTGTAATTTAATACAGTGCCATTAGTTGAAATAAGAGCAAATAATCACTGTGGAGGAGTGATTTGTGAGCATAGCTGCCATCCTCCACAGTGATTATTTATTCTTATTTAGACCACCAGTGTTTCTTGCAAATGTTTTAGAACAAATCTTCTACTACACATTGCAGTATTTGATATCACAGCAAATAATCACTGTGAAGGAGTGCTTTTGAATATTGGCTTAGGCTAGTGAGCCTGAGCAATGCTCAGAAATCACTCCTCCACAGTGATTATTTTCTCTTGTTTCAAACACTGCACTGGAAGTGCCAATGGATCCAGAAATAGAATAAACAATAGTTTAATGTGGACCCAGTGGGCAAAAACCTGTTGACTTTGAACAAGTTGCCCACTGCAGATAATATAATGAAACAAAAATGCATATACAAAGCTATATTGATAAAATAAATAATAATTCAATGCTCAAAAGAAAAACAAATAATCACTGTGGAGGAGTAATCTTTGAGCATAACTTCAGGGTTTGTAGCCTGAAGCTATGCTCAAGAATTACTACTCCACAATGATTATTTTTATTCTTATTTTGACACTGTATTTTTTTTGCCACATTTTCTAAAATTAAGAGATGGCAGAAAATGTTACCTTATTAAAAAGATTTAAAATAATATTGTCAAGAATCATATTGATGGACTTTCTTTAAAGGCCAGTCAATTTCATAAGGGACCATCTCTAAAATTCGTTTGCAGGAAAGGGTGCTGACTTAACGATTTTGCAATTGATTGGTTTCTTCTTACTGAAGAAACCAATCAATTGTAAGCTAATTGAGTTAGCACTCTTCATCGTAGCTTAATTTTTCCTAAATTTATTGATTTTGACCTTTTTTAAAGCTGCTAAAATATTATGGTTTCTGAAGCGAATTTTAGAGATGATCCCTAATGTCTACTTTAAAAAATAAAACCCAGAATCACTTTTGGAAGAGTGGCTTTTGCATATAGCTTCAAGCTTTACAGCACCGTGACTTTTGCATATAGCTTCAGGCTTTATAACACTATGACTTTATCAGAAAAATAATCAAGAGAAAACATTTTCACAAAAAGTCGTAATGTTTTTTCAAAATGATAAGCAATGAAAATTGGCAAAAGTTAACAAATCTAACAATCAAATGTACGATATTAAAAGTGGCCCATCAATTAGGCTGAAAGTTAAACCAAGCACACATGATTTGCATACACATTATACAGTGTTTGAAATGGAACAAATAATCACAGTGGAGGATTGATTTATGGACATAGTTTTAAGCTTTGTAACTTGAACTATGCTTATAAATCACTCCTCCACAGTGATTATTTTGTTCTTATTTCAAACACTGATTATAAATCACAAAAGTAGAGAATATGCATAGGTTATAACTTGATAATAGAAAAAAACTATAGCTATATGTTTTTAAAATGTTTTAAAGAAATCGTGTATTTTTAAATCACATTAAAGACAAACGCTAACACAAACTATATATTATAACACATAGTATATATTTTTATTATTACACTATATGTTTTTAATTTAATTGGTTAATAAGAACGATCATAAGTATATTACAATTTTTAAACTAATTTTTATTACTGTAGGGCGCTTATTTATTCGGAAAGTTTTAGGGTGTTTGTGTGTGGGTGGGAGGGGGCTTATTTAAAGTATTATTCGGAAAATTGAAAAAGAAAAAAACTAAATGAATGTAATACAGATATGTGCTGCTATGTATTACCAGTGGTCATACAAATTTCATATAGAGTGAGATCAAAGAACCTAAAAATTGCAGAAACTCTTTTCCAAGAACTTAAAAAAGCATCTGGGCTATACACTCACATGAAAATACATGTAGTAAACTTTAAAACAGAAAAGAACGTTTGTTTTTATTAACAAGTTTTATAAATAATTTTCATCCTTTAAAATATCATTAAAAACATTATTTTATTTAATTCGAATGAATACCATTCTTTTATTAAAAAATCTTCCTCCATTGAACTGTTTATTGTCATTATATTTCTAATTCCCATTGGGAGTAATTAATGTTATAAAAATCAACTTATACTTATGGTAGTAATTAAATGTTTTACTACCAAGTAAATAACATTAAGATTTATTTCAATATTGAATGAAGCTTCCCAAAATCGAAACGAAGACTTCAATTCTTTAAATTTTAAAAATTGTTTATATAAAAAATGTCCCACTATCTTCCCCAAAAATTGAGAAGGGAGCTTCCCCAAAATCCATGGTTAAAGTCTCATAGAAAATTAACGTATCCACTTCTCCCCTTTGGTATATTTGTTAATTTTTGATTGAATCTGGTCAAATCATCAAAGAAATCAAATTTCTGAAAAAAGTCTTAACTCTTAAAATATTTGAAAATATTCTAAGTCTCCACTTTTGATAAAAATCCCTTTTTCACACAAATGATCATTTTCGAGTTGACAAAATCCAAACAAAATTGGCCAGTAGCCTCGTAATAGAATGCCTAGAATGCCATAACCAAAATTTCAGGATAGTACCATGCCTTTTCGGTTCATTGGATCAAAAATATAATTTGGTGCCTTTTGGCCCAAAACTCGGGACCGAGTGGACGGAATCAAATCTTTTTTAATGAGTCCTTATGAAATATCTCAACAAATGGTGGTACCAAATTTCAAAATGGTAGCACTTTGGGAACATGGTCTAATAAGAAAAGCTGTCACTGCCGTAAAGTGTAGTATAGCCCATTTTGATGGGCCAACAATGTATGCAGCCTATATGACTTGTTCAGAAAAATTGGTAAAGATCTAAATTTCAAAAACTCTGATTATTGATAAAATATTTTAACCAATCTACATTGAAATTCAAGGTCATAAACCTTTCACAGCAGCAGTAAACTGTGTGGTTGTTGTGAGACTCTAAAATAAGTGATTGATTATAGACCTATGCATGCTGAATTAAAATATATCTCTCCTTTCTGTCGACTGTGTCAATCGTAAATTCTGTAGTTCTCTCAAACCTTCTAATACTAGTCGTATATTAGCTTTAATTTTTGCAGAATCCTTTGTTAACAGCTCTCCTTTCAACGTTAATGTTCTAATTTTTTTCTTAATAAATTTTTCAGCTTCATCAAGTGTCATTTCCAGAAAGTACCCATATCCAATTAATACATAAACTTTTGAACAGTTTGGTATTACCGCTTGACAATAAAAATTACAACCCAAGTCAATTTTTGTTTTCATTATATTATCATTTTTTAGATTTCCATCTTCGTCTCCTTTTTGAAGTTTTATTGCATCGATTATCCTGTTGAATTGCATATATTCGGAAATTTCTTTATAAAGTTTGTCTCGCTCATCATGAACATTATGAAGATCTGTTTTTAATTTATCATTTAAAAATTCTTCATATTTTAGAATTTTTGAATTCAGACGTAGTTTTCCTGGATCGCTATCAACATCATTAATGTGCTCTACCATTTTATTTTTATATTCTAAAGGAAAAGTGAATATATCAGTGAATCCATGAGCCTATGTCCCATCGAGAACATACTTTTTGCAGACTAATATCCATATGTAGACACAGAGGAGTACCACAACCCATGCATCTCTATATTGAGTGACCAGCACGTGGGTTGGCTCATATGCAGTATAATCTATGTATCTGATGAGAGCTACATGCCAATTATAATATAATAAGTGAATAAATAGTAGATTTTAAAAGGAAATTTCGTCTGGACACCACAACAAAACGTTCAATCATACAATATTATCTGTTCAGTCAAAGGGTAACATTAAGCAGTCATTGACCAGTGGACATCACTTAATTGAACCTCCTAAGTATGGAACAGTCAGTTTTGAAATAATAATCAATTTGAGACCACCATAAGACACAGTAAAAATGGTAGGGTAGTTAAAAGAGAATGATGAATATCGGGAGGTGACATTGTTATTAGAGGCAGTGGTGGCTGTATGAAATAACAAAGATATCCCCTCTAACAAAGCAACTTCTTCTAAGAGACTAAGATATCACCTCTAACAAAGCCACTTCTAAGAGACTATCTCCAAAATTCGTTTCAGAAAGCAGATATTTCAGCAGCTTTAAAGAAGTCAAAATCAATAAGCTGGGGAAAAATTAAGCTCCAATGAAGAGTGCTAAGCCAATGAGCTTGCAATTGATTTTTTTCTGTGGTACAAAAAAAACAACAATTAATTAATTGCAAGATCATTGATTCAGCACTCTTTCCTGAGTTTTGGAGATGGTCCCTAAATACTCATCTTTCTGATCAAGATTTATTTGCACAATAAATATAAGCATAATCGTTGCAATGCTTTTAAAGGTTATGGGGGGAAAACGTTGTAAGAGTGTGTGGAGGCTCATATGCCGCTCTGTGGATGAGTGAGTTATTAGAGCAAGTCACAAAAGGTAGATAGTTAAGGAACCGTCTCAAAACTTCGCTCCAAAACCAACTTTCTTGTTATGGTAAAATCAACTAAAATTGACAAAATTCAACAAAACTGAATCTGTGCAGAAGTGTGTTAGATCATTGACTCAGTACTCTTCTCTGTAGATTTTATTTTTTAAGGCAGTCCCTAAGTTAAGGCTCCACGTTATTTATTAAAATGATATTCCAAGCCTCAAAATAACTGTTGGACATCACCTGTGGAGGAATGTTTTATGAGCCCAGTTTTCGTATGTCAACAAATTTGGTTGGTCACTTTATGACTCAGTACTCTCCTCCACAATGATTTATTAAATGAAATCTTTGTCCTTTTTAGCAAGAGAGAAGGGGATGTTCACACTTAATTTGATAACTTTTAAATAAAGGACTTATGGATAGAAAAACATAGTTAATTTTCCTAACTTTCATTTGGCAACATTTTTTAATGCAATTTTTGGTTAAACTACGGTTAATTTTTCATTCTTATTTTTGCTTGAAAATTATTTTAGGATATTTTTTTAAACATAACCTTTAAGGGACCATCTTCAAAATTCGTTTGCAGGAAAAGGTGCTGAATCAACAATCTTGCTGAAGAAACCAATTAAGTTCATTGACTTAGAGATCATCTCCAAAATTTGAGGAAAAGTGCTGAATCAATAATCTTGCAATTGATTGGTTTCCTCGTCCCGAAGAAACCAATTGCAAGCTCATTGACTTAATACTCCTCAAATTTATTGGTTTTGGCTACTTTAAAGCTACTAAAATATCTGCTTTTTGAAACGAATTTTGGAGATGGCTCCTTAGCTTCCTCGTAGCTTAATTTACCCCAAACTTATTGATTTTGACTTCTTTAAGCTGTTAAAATATGATGGTCTCTTGTACATCACAAATATGCATTGATGACATCATCAGTAGTCATGACATTTCAAAAATGACAATTAATGACAAATTAGGAAAACTAATTAATTGAAAAATGTTAAATATTGAACCAAAAGTTCCAAATACCAAAAGTTATAGAAGAAGGTGATATGTCCCCCAGACCTGAGGCTTAATACAGTTAAAACAAGCAAAGTAATGCATTTCTCCAGTTTACCAAGGTTAAGTAAGTATTACAAAAGTATACAATGCAACTTTCAAAATGACTGTATCTGAAATCAATCCACAACTTTCCTAAAACTTGTAATTCTGCATTCAACTCTAATCACTTCGTAATATCTTCACAAAAACGCAAGGGTCAAAATAAGAAAAAATAATCATTGTGGAAGAATGATTTTTGAGCATAGTTTCAGGCTATAAAGCATGAATCAATGCTGAAAAATCACTCCTCCACAGTGATTATTTGCTCTTATTTCAAACAATGTTGGTTTGTTTTTCTTGTCATTTGATTATAATGATTGTGGTGAAAGATGCGATATAAACAAACTTTTTGATTCGGTGCAAAAACCATAATTCTAATATGTTGCAAATACATCAAATGTCTAAGTGAATTTTTTGTTCTTTTATATTTTGTCTTTTCTGCTACGATGGTTAACTATATTATTTTATTCATTGGGTATTGTGGTATTCTTCTTGTAGATTTATTGGACTAAACTTTACATTTACGTATTACACTCTGCACAACAATCGATTCATGGTTGTTTATGATGGTCCTTAATTTATTGCAGTATCAAACAAACATTATTACCATTGTTATCACCTTAATTTATTTCCTCATAACATACATTTTGTTTACGTATGATTCTCCTTAAACAACAAATCTAGCAGTAAATCAAGTAAACTATAAACCATAATTATTGACAGTCATATCTTTCTTGAATAATCTTCGCATCAAATAGAAGTTCTTCTTAAGTAGCCTTTCACTAAAACATGCAATTTTAAGTGAAAGAATCAATGCATTACCACTATTCAAGAGGGATTAAACTTGTTCAAATCATGTAGTAAAGAGGATAGAATGTTAGTTAACATTGTTCTATGATTTTTACTGCAGACTTTGAAACAGTTCTGGCCCACTGGGATCCTTATATGAACTTAAATACACAGAAATAAATTTGTACATTATGACATGCTCAGTTTGAAATAAAGATATTCTTCAAAAAATCTCTAGGTAAAAACGAGGGTGTGAATGATTTTTAGGAAGGTGGTGGATATCACATGGATTGAAATAAACATCTTTACCAATGGGCATCGAATGACGTTGTTCTAGTGCCTCTACTGCAGACTTTAAACAAGTTTTTGCCTACTGGTTTCGAGAATATTATAGAAGTCCGGAACAATAAAGGAAGCGTGAATAAAGCTAACAGATATCAGCTGTGGAGGAGTGTTTTTGAGTAGTTTTCAGCTTTGAAGCTTAATTAATTATCATTGTTCTTTAATATTAAACCTTCTGTGGAGTAGAAAGCATTCTACAGTCTACAACCTTCGATGGTGGAAAAAATATTTTACAATATACAAATTTATGTGGCGTAGATAATATCCTGCAATATACACCTTCAGTGGCGCAGAAGATGTTCTGTAATCTACAACCTTCTGTAGTGTAGAAAATAATTATACAATCTACAACCTTCAATATTCTGCAATATACAACTTTATGTGGTGTAGAAAATATTCTGCAATGTACAACCTTCTGTGGTGTAGAAAATAATGCTTCCATATAGTATTTAACCAGGAGGATTCAAAGTAAGGAAGTGGAGAATCTTACTTGGTAAAGAAAAAGAAGATCTATGGCAACACCGCTCTTTCCATTTGCTCCTAAAATAGTTGTTTTCGTTAACAGGGGTTAAAATAACTGCCGGTCAGCACCGTGGAGGAGAGATTTTTCAGAATATCTTCGGCCAATTTGGCTGCACCTAATCTTAAAAATCTTTTCTCCACAGTGATGACTGATAGTTATTTCAACCCCTGATTAGCCAAGCTGTCACGGTATCTTACCTTTGCATAATGCATAATATAACAAGTAAAATCAAGCAGAAGGCATTACTGCCATTGATTGTATTTATTACTTTTGTTCTTCAGCTTACAACATGTTCACACCAAATGCAACACAACAAATCCTAGAAAGCATATACATTTCTCTTATAATAATAGTATGCATACACATAGGGTTACATATAACTGCAGATAATAAGGAGCCATCTCCAAAATTCGTTTCAAAAAGCAGATATTTTATAGCAGCTTTAAAGTAGCCAAAACCAATAAATTTGAAAAAAATTAATCTACAATGAGTAGTGTTAAGTCAATGAGCTTACAATTGATTGGTTTCTTCGGGACTAAGAAACCAATTAATTGCAAGATCATTGATTCAGCACTCTCCCCTGGGAATGAATTTTGGAAATGGTCCCTAAGCGTTATGAAGAAGTGTATTGGTCGTGTAGCCACTTAACACAATAATAACAGTCACTCCTCTGCATAAAGGTCATAATATTTTAAAACTGCTTTAAGTCTAGTTTGAAATAAAACCTGTGTATAAAGTCCTACACTTATTTTCATTTAAAGGCCCACTTAATACATGGGTTATATAAAGAATTAGGAGGTTGACACCAATGCATGGTGCAGATTTTTGCAGAAAATAATGTCAGTGTGGTAAACTATGTAATGCAAGAATATATAACATATAATAATTATATATTATGTTAAATCTAAGTGCTGAAATCTGAGTGCTGCTTAGAAAGATTTAATGTGACCAAAATTCAATTTCTTGCTGATGAGCTGCAATTGATATGGTTTCTTTGCTGCAACATAATGTACAGACCAAGGAAAGGATTCTGTCTACCAATTATAAACCTGGCAGGTCGAAATTATGAAATGAGGAAAGCTGAAATGATTATTTTTGACCAATAAAAACCATGATTAACTACAGCATAATTTTCTTACTCTTGAGAGCCTTGATTTGAAGTTATGGCATGTAATCAAGAATACAAAAGAGAGGACAAAAACTGTAAGTAGAGAAAGAATGTTAGATTTGAAAGATTGTTAGATTTTCATATTATATTATAAGCTGATCTTCGTACCCAATAAAATAATGAATTAATAAAAATGAGGAACATGTGGAGGGAGGAGACTAAACATGTAGCATGTAACGACTTTTCAAGGAGCAGACAGGTTCATTATGAAAGTTACAAGCTTCCAAATAACTATACATTAGCACTTTGGAGGTGTGTATGATAATGCACTCATACACAGGGTATGTACAGTAATGTACTCATTCACAGGGTACGTACAGTAATGTACTCATTTATAGGGTACAGAATAGTTATCTGGAAGCTGTAGTGACTCTTTGTAACCAGTAGTTACCAAAACAGATCATTGTGTCAGCAGCCTCCTCTTTTCTGATGTACCTTGTAAATAGACAAGCATGATTGAAAATATCTTTGGTCTGAAACAATCAATTTTGCAACATCGCCATCTCCTTGTTTTTCCACGATAGCACAAAGTCTTCCATAAGCAACTTGTACAAAAACCATCATTTAGCTTCATTTCAGGTCTCGTTCTCCTGTTCTCTTTATCGTGAAATAAATTTGTGTGGATGTTTACAATTCAAAGAATCTCATAAAGACTAAACACTTTCTCTTAAAACTTCCATTGTAGAAACTTGACTGTGTATATGTTCTCTATGATAACCTGATTTAGTTTAAATGAATCACTATTGATTGATAAGTGGCAAAATTATGTTGCGGCGGAAATCTTGTTAAAAGTGTACAATTGTGGACCAAAATACTGCACTTAGAGAAAAAATCTATAAGTTTGATAAGCAAGACAATGACATGAAAATTCAAATTTGTTCCGAAAGCCTATAGGTACTAGGCAGCTAGGAACAACAGAATTCATCGAGCTTGCCAAAACTCTTAAGTCTAAGCAATAAATCTCTAATATAAATCTCTAGGGAATTCTGGTGGTCGTTTTCCGCATTTTAGTTTTACTTGTGGTGTGTATTGTTCGTTAAAATTTGCAAAAATGTCTCTTTTTTTATTTCCAAGTTTGTAGCAATAAAAAAATAACAATATATAGTTACTAAAGTGTTGTGGAAAAAATAATAAAACTATAAAAATAAACGAATAAATTAAGGTCATACTCATGCAAATACCGTAATAGTTAGACTGATCTACCTTTGCACTAACAAAAAAATTTGGCAAAATATATTAATCCAGGAGATAATCTACAATACAAGGGCAGGATCAGGAAAATCAAAAGGACATCAATGACCAAATGATACATCAATTATATGGTTATTGATGAAAAAAAGGGACACTTTAGAAAAGAGAGGCATACATAACGTAACCACTATAAGCTGGTGAGACGTTTTTCAAACAATAAATGGGTATAAAGACTCAAGTTTCTAAATAACTGTAATATTCACCAGTCATCACTGTGGAGAAGATGTTTTAGATTATTTTTAGCCAGTTTGCCTGAATTATTCTGAGTATCCTCTCCTCCACAGTGATGACTTCACTAGCAATTATTTTAACCCCCGTAACTTAGCACTTTGGAGGATGTAGTAGTACAGTTATCACACTAATTCAGAGAGTACAGAATAGTTATCTGGAAGCAAAAGTGAGTCATTGCAAGTAGTAGTTACCAAAATAAATAATGATGGCATTGTCTTCTTCTTCTCTGATGAATCCTTCATGTACTTCCCTGATGAAACAAGTGTAGTTAAATAAACCTGAAATTATCATAATCTCCTTGTATATCTAAGATAACATAAATTCTTCCATAAGTAATAATTTCTTCAGAATCAAAAGCCATCATTATTAAATCTTTATCCAAAAGTTTCAGCAGCACAGCAGTCTTGTTGCAATTTGTCATAAAAATAAATTTTATTCACAATTCGAGGAATCTCATGACGTAGATTCTTTCGCTGGACACATTGTAAGGACATGACTGCATAAGTTTTCATTCTATAATCTGATTTAGTTTAAAATAAATTACTGTCAATTGATAAGAGGTGAAATTATATTGGCAGTGCAGTTTTGGTGAAAGAAAGGTAACAAAACAACAAGACTTAGCTAGGGGTAATAAAACAACAAGACTGTGGGAAATAATAAGGGATCAAAGAGATCACTCATGTAAAGTACCAACCATTGGCTTAAGTGCTTTGAGAAATGATGGCAAACAAATAACTATTCCAAAATGTTTATTAGATGTTGTAGTATTGCATGCCAAGTTTCATGACTATATGTTCCAATCTTGAGATCTCAAGGGAGAGGGGAGAGATTGGGTAGAATTCATTCAAACGGTACCAGCTCCAAAAAAGTCTGAGCTAAAAAGGTTAATTTGTGTGAAAAAAGTAATTATACTTACAACACATGGAGATTCTTGAAATGAGTGGACACAAATAATAGGATTGAGATCACTGACAACACACTGACCCACACAAGAGTAGGTGTAGCTACAGATTTTGATAATGAACGTTCTTATCGACAGTTACAATTCCGAAAACTTGCAAAACCGGTACAAATATTTATTGATAGTTTTAGAGATATTTCACAAGACAAAAGTAATTCCCTGAAGGTCTTACAGAATATATTAAAAATCTACTACAAGACCATTGGTGTTGATACATTACTTGCTAATATTTACGTCATGAGTCTACTTGTACAATGCCTAAGTTTCCTATATGTAAGTCATATAACTAAATAGCTTAAGAGTAGCTTAGGTATCACCTACTTATTTCCCCTCTGCAAAACCTTTAACTTACAATGGAAACATTATAAAGAGAGAAGAGGTATTACTAAATATGTCTGAGAATCACAAATTTCTATTGAAAGTAAAGGAATAAGTATTAGAATAGAAGACTTATTGGCTGATTGTTATTTAAATGAATAAAAATGAATTTATTCTTTATACTTATTTTTATGAAAATGATATGCATGAATATTTGCATGAATATTTCAGATCAAACTGCTAAGGGAACTTCTCAAAAATAAAGTCTACAGAGTAGAGTACTTAGTCAACAATCTTACAATGGATTGATTTCTTCATACCGAAAAACTGATCCATTACATGTTCGTTGGCCTAACACACTTCTGCACAGATTTTGCACAGATTAAGAGTCTAAAAGGCCCTATGAAATACTTCTAAAACTATCAACGAGTACATACACTTCTAGTAGCTGGAAAGCATTTTTTCCAAGTTTTGGCTACAGAAATCCATCAGCATATTATTTATTGATACTAGATTATAGTCAATGAAAGATCATCGAATAAAGCATTTCATACAAGTGTACAACGAGCCTACGTAGATGTATGAAATACCTTGCAAACATACTCTGAAAATGAATCAAGTTTAAACAGAAAACTTGCCTTTTCAAAATAACTGACAAACAAACATAGTTCTACATGATTTTGATGTTGGAATTGTGAGAAAAAGACAGGAAATTAGAAGGTCACATTGAACTTTGATCAACGCTTCCATAACGTGTGGTTTACACTTCGTATAAAAAGGATAAAAAGACAAAATTAATTCAGGAGATCTTTATTTTATTCTCTTAACTACTTATGCCACTATTACATAAACAAACAAAAATTGGAGGAACATTTACAGCAGAATGCATGTGAAATGCCCTAATTTAAGACCTGCCTTTGACACTATGAGAGCCATTAGAAACACTTCAATTGAAGTGTTTGTCCTTAAGTGTTTGTCCTTAAGTATTTGTCCTTAAGTGTTTGTCCTTAAAGGAGTCAATGAACAGATTTACATGGTATGTTTCAGGGTAAAACAATTTAACGGAATGTGCGACATCGCCATAATTTTCTTTAGATATAAACTATATACAACAGGAAAAAGGATATAAACTTTCACACAATAAAAACGTTATCCTTGTTAATACTTTGTAAAAATGAAGTAAGGAAGAAAGAAGAAAAGTAATAAAATAGATTGAGTGAAAGAAAGAAAGAAGTGTTCCATGTTAAAAAAACGGTTGCCAAAGTTTGACAACAGTTTATATATATCACGCTCAGTTAAAACGATAATTGTCTCTCTGTTCGTTGTTTTAGGCAATATCTTTACGACTGTTCTTCATTGCTTCTTTGAGTTATTCGCACTTGGTACCCTAACAAAAGAAATATTCTACAGCATGATAAACAGTAGACATCCTTAGTATATATAGTAGATATGGCTTTCAACTCATGCATGACTACGTGTATATCATACATATCTATCCATCATCACTAGCATAAGAAATTGCTAGTAAATCATTACCAAATGGAAAAATGGAGCAAGGTTGGGGGAAAGGGGTGAATCATGTGAGGCAGCAGAGAAACATTGACAATTAATTAAGGTTACTGAATAGAATTGTGCAAGTCAATCATTTGGTATTACTTTCAGATAATAATATCAGATTATTCAATTATGAAGATTAAGAATATCATCATAATTTATCATAAAATATAAGTCACAGTGGTTGGAATAAGAGTATGTAATAGCTGTGAAAGAGTGATTTTAGAGCATAGCTTCAGGCTTTGTAGCTTGAAGCTATACTCAAAAATCACTCCTCAACAGTGATTATTATAATCACTGTATCAGATGACTATGTACTTTATATTGATGTGATATAAATCAAGTGCTGTAATTTAGGGGGGGGGGCGTCTATTGAAGGGAGGTGTTTAAAAGAGGGGAGCGTTTACATCCTGTGGAATTATTAAAAATACAATAGTGAGTAGCATTTATTTAATTTTCAATATCTTTTGGGTTGGGACGTTTATTGGAGGATATATTCAGCTAATGCTCATCCTTTTTCTGTACAGCCACCTTTTCGTCACAAAGATTTCTATTTGACTAGTTTCTTTTCTCGCACATCTGACTTGGGGAATTCCTTATCATGATCTTCAAAAAGTTTAGAGTAATGTTAAATCTCATCTTTCCTCTTTTTAAATTTTCATCTTCTTTTGTCACTCTACCAACTAGAAGCATTTAAAAAAAACACCACCCATAAACGCACCCTTTTTTCTTCTTTTTTTATAGACCATTTTTTGGATATCATTGTATTGCCGAAGATGAGCAAATTATTTTTTAATTTTTTTTTGGAAATTCTATTTCCAGTTAAAAGTTAAGAAAAGTCAGAAAGTTTGAGCATGATATCTGATACCTAATAGGGTTAATACAAACATTATGCAGAGAAAACCTCAAATTGAACTACAAGTACTGGACGAGAAGGACCGCATGTGAAGGTAATCCAAGATAAGCGATTCTTCGCTGGACTTGGAGGGAAATATATTTTAAAGATGGGGATTTCCCTCGGTAAATTTATTTTGACACATGGTCAAATAACGGAACATGATTGGGTGAAACATCCTGTTATAAAAATACCTTATTAGGGAAAATATTAATTGGGGAAAAAATTAGTCACAAGAAAAGAGACTGTGGTATCCAGTATGGGTAACTCACGTTTTCTAATTTAGCCTACAGTATTTCTTGTTTTATATATGGACTAGATCTTGAGATTGGCTACCGTAATATTTCACGTAAACAATTCTCCTGCACATGCCCATTAAAAGTTCAGAGATTCTTGTTCAGAAAAAAATGGAACAGTCGGTATTTGTCGTAATGTAAGGTCGGTAGATCGACTGCTTTCAGTATAAATTACCGACATAAAAATTTTGCACTCGGCACGATATGGTCGGTCGGGTTACGCGAAACAAACAATGTTTTTAGGACAGCCTTATTATCAGTTGAAAGAAGTCATGTCTTGGAAGAAATTAACAACCCATTTATTACTCCATCCAACAACAGTACGAAAATTTTATTGAAAATCTTAGAAAAGTTTAAGAGAATCCAGATGATTAACCAAATATCTTTTAACAGATTCAAAAACTTTGCTAATGATAGGTAGGAGACTAGGAGATTTATAGGATGATAATTGTGGGAATCGGATATCTCACCAGAGTTTTTGAAAACAGGAATGACAGAGAGAAATTCCAGCAAGAGGGATAACAAGAGGGATAACAAGACTCATAATAATTTGGAGAGAATCGGGGAAAGTTCAGGGGACACTTCTGGGGAACGATAACATGAATACTATCAGAACCAGTGGCCTTTAATGGGTCCAGCCCAGTAAACACATCAGCAACCTTTTTAAATGTAATATCAAAATTATCAAAATGTGAGTTTGTCCTAAGCAGAACGTCAGGCAGACGATTTATGATATCATCAAGAGTTGTTGTTAAACAGCTTTGCAATAGAATTCTAATATAAGGAGGATGTTCATTAGGGGATTTATGGTATTTGTATAAAGAGCTTTTTTTATAATTTAACAATGCTACTCGTAAAATAATAATAATACTAATAATATGTAAATAATACTCATTAAATGTCAAGAGCAAAACAAATGAAGAAAAAAAAAATGGTTATCTATATAATAAAACCAATCTAAATGCTTGGATATGTGAACAACAATGTATTCGCACTGCTTATCAAACTATGATTCGAGTTGACCATCAAGCAGATAAGGGTATAAAAACAACGAAACAAATAAGAGAAAAGAGAATAGGCAGGGTACGAATTAAGGGGTCGCACTTCGCATTTTGCGAACCATTTTTCCAGTATTGCCAAGCATTTTTCTGTTTTTATTGCTCGAATTCGCAAACAATCTAACAATTAACAACTTTTGCTAAACAATTAGAGTTCCATAACTCGAACCCTGTTAGTTAGCAATAAAAACAGGTAGGACATTACTAGAATGTTCAGAAAGATACAGTTGATAATAGAATTGTTTTTACACAAGAGAAGAGAAGTTTATGTAAACTGTTAAATAAATTCAAATCATAATTTCAATAAAACCCAGGTCACTCGCAATCATGTTGTCATCACATCAGCCCCAAGCCTAAAAAGTGTCAATGTCTGAACTACAGCAATAAAAACAGTACATCAAATATGCATAAATTATAGCAGTAAATCGAAATAAGAGCAAATATCACTGTGGAGGAGCGAAATTTGAGCATAGCTTCCGGCTCTAAAGCCTGAAGTTATGCTTAAAAATCCCTCCTTCACAGTGATTACTCTTATTTCAACCACTGTTTAGAGTACGTCAAATACAACATTTATTTTCATGTTTAGAGTAGCACCTACCTTATCTATACTCAATTCATCAACTATAAGGAAACAGTAAATAAAAGATATAAGAACAAATATATTTAGGAATATCAGTAAACATTAGAAAACATCACAGTAATAAAAATGCTTGAGAAGTATGAATCACAACATAGGTTAGATCAAACCTCAAATCTCGTGGTTTTAAATAGTTTTCAGCTTTGCAACAAAAAACTGTACTCAGAGAGGGCTTGTTAGAATAGAAACTAAACATTAATAGATCTACGAAGAAGGACACCGATTCAACAAGGTAAAAACCAATTGATTGTTGTAACACTTATCTCTACCAGGGCTCGAAATAACAGCCGGTCATCACTGTGGAGGAGAGGTTTTTCAGAATATTTTCAGCCAACTTGGCTGAAAA
>JAULBZ010001418.1:0-16198 GCA_032360805.1 Neoturris breviconis | reverse complement strand
TAAATGCCACAAATAAGACAAAATTATAATCCTAAAGTACTCAAGTAAAATAAACATTGTTGACGCTTACTTAGTATAATTTTTTTAAAAAATAATAACAGTTGAAAAATTATCTTGCAAAACTTGTATCTGAGCAAATATATTAACCAGACGGTACTTCTAATTTAAAGAGTGCTCATGCTCTGAAACAAACGTCGTGTTGTAACACGAAACATCAAAACAGCACACTCATAGATAATCTTTGATATAACCATAGACTTAATAGGTCTATGATATAACCAGTGTTCGAAATAAGATCAAATAATCACTGTGGAGGAGAGATCTTTAAATCCCCCTCCACAGTGATTATTTACCAACCTCATTTACAAGGCTTCTTTCCTCGGAAAGCTTGGTTATTTACTCTTATTTCAAATACTGATAACTTTCATTTCTGAAGAAATACAGCGAGTACACTCCGGTGCCTAATTTTAGGGAGTAACAGGGATGGACTGGAGTACCAACCAAAAAGAATAAACGGGAGATGTCATAATAGAAGAAAATAACCAGCAAGCAACTGCACTTTGCTTACGAATATAACTCTATTATCATTAAAGTTACCCTTTTTACCTAACAGTTGTGGGAATTGTAAGCAACTTATAAATGGGTTGGGTAATACTTGTAATAATTGAATTAAAATAGTATGAAAGGGAGGGATCATAATGAAACGGTTGGAAATAGGTGGTGTTTTTCCCAAAACAGGAATTTACCCCACCCTTACAATTAGGCACGGGAGAGTAAATACCGATAGAAAATTACTTGATTGTGTGTTGTTAAAAGGGAATGGAATATACAGGAAAAAAAAAGTAGAATATACATAACATTTATTTAAGTTCAAATAAAACTGACTTTAAGTAAAGCCTTTAATTTTATTTAAAAACAAACAAAAAATGATATAAAATGATATCGGAATAGAAATATTTATATAAAGTATTTAAAGAAATTTAGACCACAAAAATTTATATCTTAGCAGGGAAGCTTTATAAACGATAGATTTGTTACTTTAATCATAATTTGTTTTAATGAAGAGATAATTCATTAGGTAGTTTCTGCGATCATTCATTGAAATAATTTTTATACTATAAATATACTAAGTAAGTTTCTTTACTTTCCAATCAGCAGATTTAATTCTTGAATTTGCACGATCTACTGATTGATTTAAAGAATCTATCTGTTCAATCTGCGCATCTTGTTCCATGCCAACATCTAATGCCATTATCTTTATGTTTTTCAATACCGCAGATATTTCTCTTGCATCTTTTTCGCTTATGTCTTTCTGTTTTATCCTTGATGACTGTACATTGGAGGAACTAGTATTTGATTCAAGTAATTTCTTCCCTTTAGATCCTATATATATATATACCAAATTATTCAAAAATGTCCAGGTGTTTTTCTATAGTTTTCAAGTTATGGCCAGAAGTTGTGTGATGTCATTAAGGGGAGGAAGGGGGTAAATTAGTGTAATTTGGGGTGATTTTAAATGATTGATTACTCAAGAACCACAAAAACGAAATAAGAGTTATGTACATAGCTACATCAATTTACATTAACCTTTTTAACTTTTTAACATGAATACATAGTTTATTTTTAACTTTTTGATTTTATTTGTATGGGGAAACGGGTTCGTTTTAGAGGGAATTTGCATAATCTTATGAAGGGAGAAAAGATGAAAAGGCAGAAAGATGAAAAAAATCATGTTAACATGAATGGATGTGTGTAACTTTTGATTTGTTTTTTTAGTTCTTGAGGTATTAAGTGTTTAAAATTTACCTAAAATTACCCTAAAAATACACCCCACTTCATTGGACAAACCTCAATATTATAACATAAGGCCTGCATTAAATAAAATCTTTAAGAGGATGTTAAACAATGTACAATATCAACATCAGTGATTGAAATAAATAGTATTTACTCTTAATCTTATATACCCAACTGGCAACCCGTTCAAAGTCAGCGAAATATTGTTGGAACAGCATTCTCTAATTTACTGTAATCACTGAGGAAGAGGGTTTTTAAGCATAGCTCCATGTTTTCTAGCCTGAAGCTATTTTCAAAAATCACTCTTCTACAGTGATTATTTGCTTTTAATTTGACCGCCGACCATAATAACTTTATTTTACCTGTTTCTGAGTATGCTTTTGATGAGCTCTCATTGGTAAAATTGACATCGTCATTAGTAACAGGTGGATCGTCATAGTTCAGTTCACATTTAAAAACTTTTTCTAAAGTTTGTAACACTGTTGGTAGCTTTGTTGATATTAAATGCATAGAAATATCTGGCTTACCTATAGATCGTTTTGTAAGAGTCATATCCCAAGGAGAATGAACATTGAATTCTGAAATGTGTTGAATAATAAAGGTTTGCAAAATTTCAGATTTCTCATTAAGTATGTCCAATGTATTATTTTTGATTATTAGATAACCATTTACATGGTTCTCTTTTGAAGTTCTAGCTGTTAATACAGAATGTTCAATCCGATCAAAGTTTATAGGACTTTCTACTCTGCCGGGAATTGGTTTTATTTTTTTCATAGACCGCTTTACTCTCCATGCACCAAACCATGAATCAATATCACCAGTTATTCTCTCAGCAACAGTAATATCATTATGCAACAGATTCATTGTATTACTTGCATGACTGATTTGTTTACCTTGTGCATGCAATGTTCTTGATGCACCCATTAGTGTATCTTGTGTGTCATAAACCAGTTGTAAAAGCTCTTGATTAGGATTTTCTGAACTCCTGGAAAAACGAAGGGAGTATGCACCTACTCAAGGAAATAAGAATCTCGCAAAAAATCTTATAAACACTTTTCCTCATTTAAGAACATTTTTTACAGTAAAAATGTTTACTTGATGTAATAATACTCAGTGTTAGACATTGACAGCAAGGCAAATACTCTTTCCAAAAAAAGAGAAGAATGTTGAATCCTGTAATCCTGTTGGTTGCTGTTTTCAGTGCATTAATTTTAAGAATGTAATAACTATTAATGTAATAATATACTCTTCTTCAAACAAACTACGAACAGAAATTACCTGACAGAGAACAGAAATTACCTGATACAGATATAATGCGATTTGATTGCTTACAATACTTACATTGCAGAAATACCAATTAATTGTTCCTTCATGAAGTGCTGCATGGTATGAAACACATTATCTCTGTTAGTAAACGAAGAAAACCATAGCTTTTCTGAAGCTAACTGTACAACAAGACAACTATAAACTAAAGTGCTGGTTGCTCTTTTTACTTGACTTACATTGACAAAGGAAATAGTTACGTTGTTGGGGTATTTTACGCTTTCAACAAATACCAAACCATCTACGTGTAACTCCAGATTGCCATATACCCATGTCCTATTATCATTTTTGTAATGAGAACATGGCCAAACAAAAATACTTGGCATAATGGATGGATGGTCTTCACAGCCTTTATAGAGATAGAGCTTCTGCTGGGCGACTAGCTATATATTATGTAAAACTGCAAAAAAAACGGTCTTAGACATGTGCTACTGACACTGAATCACATCGTACGAAATATTGTACAAGATCTCGGTACTTGGAAGGAACATACAAACCAGCAAACAGACAAATGGCAAAAGAAACGTTTCATTTCATCCTGTCATCTTTCAATTTTCCTTTCCAGATTTTATTTTGTTTTGATTTGGGTCTACCATTTTAGAAAAACTGGCTGTATTTACCAAAATAATATCAAATTAAAAGTCATTATTATTTTAAGGTGCATCTGACCGCGGCTAAAATTATCTTATTTCGAAGAACTATGTCTCGATAAATTTTCACTTAGTTTCCCAAACTCTGCACGGAATGTAAACAAATCCCGAAACAACAAAACAAACGAAATTGATATGCCGGTGTCTATATTTGTGAGTGCTGCGATTACGTGTCCTAGCATATTTTTGTGTTGATTTTATTTACTTATGTCATATTTCAGGCTTCACATTCATAGCTAGCTAGCTACATCGTATATCCAGACTAGGACGTTAGCTATATATTCGTGTTTAGAAAGCAAGAACTTGTTCAGTTCCTTTTTTTAATATATTTTTTTAATATTTGTATATTATATGTATATATATACAGGGATTATTGATGCATGATGAGGTCCTGTTGTGCGTGTCTTTTTTTAAAATGTGGGCCATTTACCATGATGAAAATCATATTATCGTAGTTACTAAAAGTGGGAACCTCCTCTATAACCACACAATGCTCAGGAGTACTAACAAAAAACAAGTTTTCTAACTTTTCAATATTATTTTAACATAGTTTTTATGTTCTGTTTTGAAAACTATCTCACAAACTACAATACATATTATAATACATATAACAATTCCCTAGTAGCTATTTTATCAGCAGTGAATTACAATTGCAAGAATCCTAAAAACACTACTAAAGGGGAACCAACACTACGAGAAAAAGCTCAGGCAAAGGAAATGGTTACCCTTTGGACATCACAAACTGTCCCTGAGGGACCATAAGCTAAATAGTTCTCTAATGGGTAATAATTAACAGCTAAAATAATAAAACTCAATGGTGATCATCAAGTTGTGAAACATAATGTGATGAGTCATTACTTAATGATTTTCTTTCATAATATAATTTTAGTCCTTCAGTCCACACAATGATCTACACAACCTCCTGTAGCACTAAATAATCTACAATGACAACCAGCATTAAAAATCATTATATCTTGATGCCACTTTGTTTATTTTTAATTCTAATATTTTACTAAATTTGTATATAAATAATGGAGATAAAAGGTAACTCCATTATAATTTCATAATGGATAACAGGATGAAAGGTGAAAAAGGGCCACCTCCATGTCATTATATTGCACCTACAGCTACCACAGATTGTCTTGTTTAATCTTCTCGCAATGGTCTTTATAGAAAGTGAAAGTCGATTGGCAGGATAAATCCAGAAAAATCAATCTACCATTATAACTTTAATTATATAATGGCCATAAAATTTGAAATAACTAAAGACTTTCATCTTTAATAATATGTTTTAAATTGTGGTATACTTATATAAAATTATTTCCCATGAATACCCGTGAAATTAATCTATTCCCAAATTTTTACATGTGGTTGGGTTTTTTTGTTAAAATTATAATGCCAAATATTCACTAGGTGGAAAAAGTTGTCGGACATTTTCCACCACTCCACATGTGCATAGCAATATTGTGCAATATTTTTTGTGTTTAAAACCTTGTTGCAAGTAAATAAAAAGTATTACTATCACTTTACTGTATATACAGTATAAAAACTAAACATATATAAAGTTTTTATTTGTTTGAGTATATTTATATTTATATATACTTTATTTTTACTAGGGTTCTAGATGAAGCTAAACCTGTTATAAGAATAACTGAAACGATGGATGATGGAAATGATGACTTTTCGGATGTAGAAGGTGATGAAGAGGAACTAGATCCGAGAATACAGGTATATATATATATTTTATAATTTATATTAATCACTAATATAAATTATATTTACTTAGAGCTGGCGAATGGCATTATCGCTCTAATATTTTGCATGCATGCAAAATTTGAGAACTTTATTTCCAAAATATATATATGTATATGCTATTTTTTGGAAATAATATAATAGTGTGTATATTTCACCAAAATATTTATTAAGAAGCATGTTCAATGTTATCCAAAAGCAAAAACCATAACTCGTACGATAGTAAATTAAAAATATATTTAATTTTCACTTGATTTTATTGAACCTTTCATCTTTGTTCTCTGCTCATAGAGAGATAAAGTACAAAGATATCCTAGGGAAACACAACATATGTATATAAGTCAAAGATGAAATATATACCTCATGGATATAATTACACTCTCATAATTTTAGAACATAGTAGTTACACAGTACTATATGTTTGAAAAATAGTTTATAAACTGCATTTGTATCTATGGCTTATGTAATTATAATTCATGTGAATGAAGCATCTTTATATTAAATGCATCAGTGATAACCATTAGTTTTTAAAATAGTAATTTTACTTACTAAAGCAATATAGCTTGTCATTTTAAAATTTACCCATAATCCATCTCACATTAAGCACAAATTGTCAACTGAGCAAAGTTATCATGATTTCTGAATCCTTTGAAAACAAAGACTCCCTTACCCAACCCGTCATTCATCAATCAATGATGGGTATTGTTATTTTGTTATTATCAGGAGGCAAAAACTCATATCAACCCTGTTTATTAAACCCAGGCTATTTTGACCCATGTACGCCGGGGTGGGGTTTTGGCAAAAGTGCCAGCAGTCTTTTATTTCCGAACCACTAATGCTTGTGTAATGAAACTTAGTACACTTATAGAACAATTTAATACAAACACTTTGACAAAAAACCACTGGCACCTGCTATGACGTCATCAATAAATTTGGATTTTCGGTCTGTAGAGTGCTGTAAAATTGTAATGGGCTATTATTTGCAAACCACTAATATGACATGAAACTTGGTACAATTACAAAACAACTCAATACAAACACTTTGGCATAAATAAATTGACTTAGTAATGTCACTGCTACCTGTTATGACATCATCTGTCACAATGTTTAAAAAATAGCAATGAGACAATTATATTGCTTACTGAAAGATATATGTATAACTGCACGTTTTAAGAATCCACTGACAGTTGTAAACTTTATCTTTTATAATTAACTCTATATAGGCTGAGGGGGAGGGGAAGGGGCAGATTTTGCCCTCTCCCCCCTACCACATTTGTTATAGTAACTTCAGAACCACGACAGCAATGATGCTGAAACTTGCCTATTTGATACATACTGCCGAAATTTGGACATCATACATATCTCAAGTAGATCAAAAGATATGAGTCATAACCTGAAACCACCTATTTTCAAGTGGGAAGTCCTATGTAAAAATCGTTATCATTATTTTGCCATAACTTTTGTTAAAGTAATGCTAATGTTAAGAAACTTGGTGAAGTTACTTAAAATCACAAAATAAATAATTCTGATAAGTTTGGTTATTCATTCATTCAGATTTTCGGATTAAAATTTTAGTATTTTTCAACATTTTCACTAAAAACCCAGAAAGAACATTTAAATACCTACCCAAAACTGCAAACAGAATGAAAAAAGCTTTTGTAGAACTCTTTTTAATCAAAATTCTAAAAAAGTACAGTTTTTTAAAAAAATGACCCATTTGAATTAATTATGATGACGTCATCAGAAAATGACTGACTTCAGCCAAAAATATTTGGTATCATTTTGTTCCTTTTGTGATAGACTATAACTCCACAAAGTTTCAAAAGTTATGGAGGGGGGATCTCTCCCCCCCCTCCACAGCTTTGAGGAACCCCAAAAAGCCCAGCATATATAGGGTTAAGATGAAAAAACCTTGGATGCATATACAATGTATAATGTGTCAAGTCAGCAAGCATTTTTATTTAAAATTATAATATTTCTTGTATGATTTTCAACAACATTTTGGCTTTAGATGGAACTTGAGAAGTTGAATGCAGCAACCGATGGCATTAATCACTTGGAAACAGAATTTGGTGTAAGAACTTTTACGTATTTGTTTCTAAATTACAGTACTGCAACCATCTTTAATAATATTTTCTTCTCTTTAGTTTTATTGAGGTTATCATTGATTTTGTTTTCACTACCTAAACGTATTGAATTTTTTTTTTGGTGTTTTTTGAAAAGTTAACGAAATTTAATACCCACGAATAAATACCCACAATATTCAGTATAGTCACGAAATTTGTTTTTATTGACTTGCAAAATTAATACCCACAAATTTTGAAAAATTCAAAGGTTGCAGAATTTTGTACCTACAAAATTTAATACCTTTAAGGTATTTTGATGTGTTGTTGTCATTGATAAAGAATTTCTTTTTTAGGAAGCACAGGCATTATTTCAGCAAATGATGCAAGATGCAACATTTCAATTAAAAAGTATGCATCAGAAACTCGGCAAATCTGTTGACAAATCAAGACCTTATTATGAAGCATTAAAACAAGCTAAAATTGTAAGTTCTTTGCAGAGAAGAGTACTGATTTAACTATGTAACTAAAATGCTCAAGGAACCAATTATGTAGGTTCAAGGTCGTTGACATAATCACTCTTTATTGCAGACTTTCATTTACAGTAGCTAAATTTATTTGAATTCAACTTCTTTAAAATAACTGTGAAAAATCATTTGTAAATGCTCTTTTATTTTACATTGTATGCATAAATTGCTGTTGTTAGCATGGCTTTTTAAAAAAAAGAAAGTATATATTTGACAATCCAAAAAATTGAAGTACATGCTTCTTCGTTTCCTTGCGAATGAGATTTCTAAACAATGAGGAGGAAGTTTTATTCTCAAAAACAGTTTAAATCTAGCCTCAAGAGAATGATTGGACATCACCTGTGGAGGGGTGTTTTTTGAACATAGCTTCAGGCTTTGTGGCACTCAACTGTGGTGATAATTTACTCTTATTTCAACTACGTTTTATACTAATACTCTACTAAAACTGTTCTAAATACTGTACTATTAATACGTTTCAGGGACATAACCAACTGCATCAAGCTGCATTGACATTTGAGCAAGCTCAAAGTCGTCACTACAATGCTAAGAAACGTGTAATAGAATCTGAGAAGAAAGCATTTTCATCTGAAAATAGACGAATTGATCCTGCTTTACAAGAAATGTTAAATCAGTCTACCATTGAGGTAATGTTTACATTCAACAACAAATCTTAAAATGACTGCCAGAGAAGTGCTTTTAGTGTTGAAAATCTGAAAGCTATACTAAAAGACACTCCTCCAAAGGTGACGTCTAACAGTTTTATTAAGGTTTGTAACAGTACTGACATTAGCAAGGCTTGTATGTGATAGAGAGAAATATACAAATCATTCTGTTAGCAGGTTGACTCCCTCCATTATTGAATACTTGCCAAAATAAATGCTGAATCTGGGAAATAATGAATTGGAAGAATAATGCAGAAGATAATGCAAATTGAAACAATGCAATTAAAAATAGGTTGCAGTTGATGTCGGTTGTGAATGTGGTGTTTTAAAAACTTTGGACTGCAAAACATTTCAGACATTAAAAATCTCAAACTAAATACAATAGTCTGAAATGAACATAGTCAAATTTGTTCTTAAAAATGTACCATATAATATGATATACCTTGGTATAAGGAAAACTATGTAGATAAAGAAAAGATACCATACTCACAGTTTTACTGTAAACTCACAGTTTTCCTGCAACTGTTTATAGGTGATGGAAGCAGCAACATCATCTCAGGATGCTTGGGAGAGACACCGTGAAGCTTCAGTTGAATTTGAAGAAAAGCAGAAAACTGTACAAGATTCATATCGCTCCTTGCGAAAACATATATTTAAATCTAGGTTAGTGTTTCTAATCAATAATCTCAAAATCATATAAGAGCAAGTTTTTGCTCACTTAAGCCATCAGCTGAAGCATCGATTTATGGTCAGAAACCAACTTTCATAATGTTTTTTTTAGATATAAAAGACAATAATATTTGAAGTAAGAAAATCATTGGGCCCATTTAAGAAACATGGGCAATATGAAATAGCAGTTCTGCCATTTTGATGACATCACAGAGGAATTTTTAATTTCATGATTTTCTGGAAAAACAATGGTATCATTTGAAAGAGCACAAAAAAATAGACTAAATGTAGTTCGTTAGGTTCTGAAATTCAAAAATTAAACTTTTCAACAATGCAGGTGCAACAATATTGCAATATTTCTAGAAGGGCAAGCGCAAATGGAATCAAATTATGCATAGACATGGAGTATTATAACTAGAAGCTAACTAGAAAGTTTAGTATCAACAAATATTTCACGAGACAAATAAATTACAATTCTTTGGGAGTCGTGATTTGGGCTTAATGCGTGTTGCCAATCCAAGACCCCTTCGTACCGAAGAAACCAATCCATGCAAGCTCGTTGGCCCAACACACTTCTATACAGATTCATTTTTGTTGAATTTGGTCAATTTTAGGTGATTTAATCCTACCATGTGAGTGAAATTTTGAGATGGTCCCTAAATCAAAAGTTGGAAATAAAATAATACCTGTGTGAGATCATCAAAATGGTGGAACTTCTATTTCTCGATATTGTGCAAGTTTCTGGGATCGGACCAAATGTTTTCTTGCTTCACATGCCATTGTCTCTCATAAACAGATTTTAGTCATCAAATTATTATGAACTAAAAAGATACAACTAAGATCTAACTGGACTAACTGGGCATGTGCAAACTTGTTGAGAAAATAATCTTCTTTACAAATTTAGAGTTGCTTAATTTTTCTCAAAATTGTTTTAAACAGTAATTTTTGACAAATAATTTGGGAACTATCCCTGAATAAACATTTGCTCTGCATGACGAATATCTACGAAGAAGGGTGTCATTTGAATGTTCTTGCAATTTTTGAACCAAACACGTAATATGATTATCAGTCTATTAAAGGTAATCTGAAAAATCAACTGTATAGACAATAAATTTAAGGGTAATATAACCTAGATTTTTGTTTGTATTTTAGACCATATTTTGATATGAAAATGGGACTGAATAAACAGCTAGAGGTAATAATTATGTTTCTGGCAATATTCTGCTGATTTTGTTTCTTTTTCTGCAGAATTTTATTCAATTTTAAAAAATCCCTTGAAAGTGATGTAATGCATGTAAATGGGATTTTCCAAAGAAGATTGTTGGGTGCAAGCGGCGAGCGTCTACTCGCACAGAGTTAAAATAGTAGAAGATGCTCAAAAATAAATCTAAATCATACAGTGTTCGAAATAAGAGAAAATAATCACTGTGGAGGAGCGATTTTTGAACATTGCTTCAGGCTTTTTAGCCAGAAGCAATGGTCAAAAATGGCTCCCCATAGTGATTATTTGCTCTAATTTCGAACACTGTATGATTTAGATTTATTTTTAAGTAGTCAAGCTACGAATTTAAGAAATAGAGTACCGTATGGTGGTCTTGTTGCGTATTTATAGTACAGAAGTAATTCAATTTATGATCTCAAAGTCTTATGTGTTACTAACTTACGATATTTTATTGTGGAGCCAATATACCAAATAGTTGAATCCTAAACCTTTTTTTGTTATTAGGTTCAAAAACAACGTCTGGAAAAGATCCAAGAAGGTATCCAAGGTTCTAAAAACGCTTATTCCGAAACATTGCATAATTTAGAACTTATAAGTGACGACATACACAGATCACGTGAACTCAAGAAAAAGGCCATACTTGAACCACGTGGTCAAGGAGTAGGAGCTGATTCCGATAACGAGGAGGCTTCAATTAATCATTGTCTTACATTGGAAAGAATTCGTAGCATGACCCTTGATAATGTATCAGATGCAGCAGAAATGAGTGATTCTGAAAGTATAGATTCTGAGGCATCAAATGATAATATTTTAAATTCGGATATAACTTTTGAAAACAAATCAGAAACATCATCAAACGATTCACGACACGCAAGCAGTACATCCAACGAATCACCGCATATAAACATTCAACTAATAAGTAACGAAGAAAATAATAATTATAATAAGTCACATTCAAATTCTAGTCTCGGTTGTTCAAATTCTGTAGAACAAGATTGTGATACCTCGCTTGGAGCATCTGCGGCAGTAGACTTATCATCATCAGATATCGAAGATGATATCAAAGAGTTCAGTAATAAAGTTGATTCGTCATACGATGTTATTACGTCACATAGTATACCATTTGTACCAGAAGCATTTGACATTCTTGATGGGAAAAAGAAAGCGACCTTATTAGATATATTAGATAGTAGGAGAAGATCACGTAGTTTTACTGACATGTCGAGATTCGATTATTTAATCGACGAAGGTGATGAATGTCCAAAGAGACGTAATAGTGCACCAACACATAAGAGAGCATTCAGTTTTGGAAATGGTACTAGTATAAAAGTTATTGACACGACTGATAGCAAATCTCAAGGAACACCTGACACTAGTTGTATAAACTCACCGAAAGGAACACCAAAGACTAGCATAAAGAATCCTTTTGCAAGGTTTACATCTTTTAGTGCGCAAAATGACGAAAGTAAAGAATAGCTATAGAGTTGAATAAATCCTTAAAACTAGGTTACAATGTCATCTAATATGAAGTTGTTTCTTTCAAGAGCTCAAGGGAAGTTTTCTTTTCGACTTCCTTGAGAGGCCAATATGTTCCAAGATTAGCTATTCCGTGGGTTTTTTCGCGGATATTTTATCCATTTCTTTTGATTTCTGCATATTGATCGTTTCACAGGTTTCTATTGATATAGGTCAAGAATAAAGCGTCGGAACTTTATTTGCAATCAAAGTTTATAGAAGAGGCTAAATTTATTTTTACCATAAAGCGCTAAAGTCACAAGTACCTTCATTTGGTGCTAAAATAGTAATAAAGGATAGAATTGTTCTGCACATCTTGACATGATCTTATTTTGAATGGTGCAAAACAAATTAGCCCAGCAAAAACTTGTTCATAGTCCGCACTAAAGGCGCTATAACAACGTTTAATGTTGTTGCTGACTTTGAAGGTTTTTGCCTTCTGGGAGATTTTCAACTGTCATTCCTAAGTAAATTACGTCATTTACATTCCAAGGTACCTTATGTAATATCTAGTTTTGGGGAAATTTATGTAGGATTATTTTTGTAGAAGACAAATAATATTTTTATAATTTAAATTAATGACGTCATTGCGTAGTTTCGTTATTTGCTGACATTATAATTTAACATTTTGATAGCTTGTTTGATTAAGGTTGATGTACACTAAGCTGTGAATATAATTGTAAAAGCTCTCTGTGTTTATCATGGTATAGTTTAAGTCATACCTTTTGGAAATATGTTTTTACAAGTTTAAATTGTATATAACGCTATTTTTATATGGAAATTATTATAAGAAAAAAGATTTATATTTTATACAGCTATGTTAATAATTTTCTTCTTAATTTTCTTTCCATGTCAGTGGAAATAAGAGCAAATAATCACAGTGGGGGAGTGATTTTTGAGCGTAGCTTCAGGCTACGTAGCCTGTAACTTTGCGGAAAGATCACTTCTCTGCAGTGATTATTTGCTCTTCTTTCGATCACTGACAAAAATAAATTACCTTCTCGTTTGAATGAGAATTCCTGGAGGGTATATTCTTAGCTAATTCGCTTGGATAGAAAATTGTTGTATTCTGAAACCGTTAGCTATATCTTCTTATGTATACTCAAGTCTACACTTTTGACAGTAGTCTGTCGGTAGTCGAAGCAGTAAATGGAGCTGTTTTCAAAAATTAGTGTTCTTTTCTCCCACTGAGTAATTTATCAGGACCTAATAAACTTTAACTGGAGGTTACTACAAACTATCTAGATGCAGAAATATTTGAGACGAAGTGTGATTAGCAAGACAAGTGATGCATAAATTTAAAATTGCTCTAAGAGCCTGGGCACTAGGCTGCTAGAAACAACAGAATTTGTCGAGTTTACAAAAAGATCGACGTCATTTTAATTAGTTATGTTTTACTTGTGGTTTGTATTTTACGTCAAAATTCGTAAAACGTCTTAAAAATTACGAACATGATTGTAGAAGCGTCTTAAGCTGATTTACACTAGGTGAAAAGATATTTGTGCGAAAACCAGAAGAAGACATTTCTACCAATGGAATGACTACTTATGGCTTAATTTTTGTAAATCAAGCTTTTACTTTCCAATGCTGAACACCTCTTTGCTCCAGCTCACATCATAAATCAACATTTAATTGTCTCCATTTGAATGTCTTTCTTGCTGCAACGGATATAAGAATAAATTTCTAGCCAACTTCAAATTTTCCGCAATGTTATTTTTAATGATGTACAATTAGGCTATGAACAGGTCGAATTTCTAGCCACCTGTTCCATAACACATATTGCTAAGAACACTCCCATTGATTGCTTGGTAGTATGTATTACCTCTTTTTCACAAATGGAAAATGTGGATAAAAAATATACAGGGCTCTAAATATGCATGGGAGGGAGATTACAAAGAAACTGTGACACATCTTTGTAGAAACTAATTTTATTTTGGTCATTTTGCGGATTATAAATTATTCTAGAGCTTATTTAATCATGTCAGTGCGGTCAATCGATAGCTCCTAAGGGACTGTGTACGCTGCATTTAAAGCACATCGAAGTGGAGTATCAATTCTAATATAACAAATACAATAAAAGAAACGCATCAGATGGTACTTGGAGCATCAGAGGAGGCATATAACTACCTTGTATATATTGCCTTCGCGTTATTTTTATAAGAACAACGTTTATAAGAACATTAGGCTGAAATTTGGGCAAAAGTTAAGAACATGCTAAGAACTGTTAAAATTCTTTAAATGTTTATTTTTACATCAAACTCGCTGCAGTCAGTAAACTCATCAGTATCATCTGAGAATGCTCAATTATTACATATGTATAAAAAAAACATTTAAGGCTCAAATTGAAGAAAAACAGGAACAACGAAGCTGATGAGAATTTGACATGTTCTCATATAAAACGTGTACAGTACAACCTCGTTCATAGGGCTTCCTTCTCTCTTGACGTTTAACGCTATGAGAAAAAAAGTTTTCAGTTAAAAAGAGAAGAAGCGCTGGGATCAAGGTTGATCTACAGTGTGTACAGAGTATACGACGAAGAGGCTCTTACGGCATGGAAAGATACTTGCTCCGCTAAAGGCAGTTTGACAAGATAAATAAATATGGTATCTTGGATGCGGAATGGATGAAGGGTCACGAGCTCACAAGACAAAAAACTGAATGCTGACTGTAGACCACGAGGAGAAAACATTTAAAAACTGTATCAACTGGTTGATTAATCTCTTTAATTTTTTTTTGGATGTTTACAGCCAACATTCAATATTCATCACTTCATAAAGAGCGACATTTCAATTTACCACCAATCAATTAATTCTGCATCAACTTTTTGGTTGAAACGATATTGTGCCTTTATACCTTTTGTAGAGGTAGTCACTAACTCTCTGCGTCTTCATGTCCCTTCTTCCTTAACAGAGAACATTTGATGCCTACCACAAGTTTGTTGACCCCCACATGTCACACACACCAGAGTCTTTAAATTGTGTCCTGGGTGTCCCTGGACCAGCCATCCGACAACTCTGGCTGTGAAGGGGTGCACCACACTGCTGTTTTGGGCAGACATGATCTATTTTCAGAGCCATTTTTTTTTACATGCCATTACAAATTGGTAAATATATCAAGAAGTAAATATTTTTAAATGTATATAGTATATTATTTAAAGCAAATAAAAGGTGATAAATATTATCTTTCAAATAGTCTAGTATATACCCATCGTTATTATCACATGTCTGTTCGGCAGTGCGGTATTTTTTAACTCAACCCAAAATTTATGACATGCTATTTTAAAAATAATGTAAAACCCAACTTGGGTGCCAACGGCCCGGAAATTTCCATATTTTTTCCGGGTCATAACCAGACCAGACCGGGCTAAATTTACGGCGACAATTCTTATTTGTCATTATTCCTGTTGTATCACTATCCTGAATGAGCCTATGAAAGACGGAAAAATGGAAACGCTCGCTTCACGCACTGCCATATTTATTGTGAACATATCGAAACATTTTATGGCGAGTTTGTCGACTTTTTGATAGAGTTTTAACTCGAAATTCTAACTTGGTAGATTTTCCAAGCGGTACCCCCAGGTTAGTTGTAAGCAAAAATGGAACAAAGTCGGGAAATCGGAATCGAGTAAATGTCGTACGGGAAGCGCTTCGTGCTACCTCCAAGGGCCTTTCCATTTCTCAAAGCGCCTGGAGCTCTCGGCTAGTCCATGTCTTCGTGATTCAATCTAGGATACCATAACGGTATTAAATTTTGTGTTTCGTGCGTTTATCTTTTTGAAATTTTGCGAAACCCGCGAAATATAGTTTTTTTATCGACTCGTGAAATTTAATACCCGCGGATTTCAAAAAATTTAGAGATCGCAAAATTTTGTTCTCACAAAATTTTGTTTTCGCAAAATTTAATATCTTCAAGTTAAGGTAAAATTAATTATATACCTTATATTGTCAGTGCCATATCCAGAGTTTTTTTGGGGACAGCGTTTTTTAAGGTACTAAAAACTTACTATAGTATCTCTGCAAGG
>JAULBZ010001417.1:0-22304 GCA_032360805.1 Neoturris breviconis | reverse complement strand
AAACAATACATCTTATTATCACAAAAGAATAAGGCTAAGAATCTCCACCGCAAAGGGTTTATATTTAGTATTCACTTAAAGTCCTCTAGGCTCTTTAATAACGCGAAGGAGAGAGCGCTAAGCTTCCAGAGAGACTCTCTTAACGACTCTCATACTAACTCGATTGCAACCGACGTGCTAGGGAACGCAACACCAGCGAGATTGTTCACGCATAGGATGCGTCTAGTTTTCTTTGAAATGTTAAGAGGTACCTAGTACTACTCTAATTCTGCGAATAAACGCCGTGGTATATTATCCGATTACTCGACGATATAAGCGCTTATTCGAGTGAGACCTTTTTAAGTATGGCCATTTGAACAATAGTCACAAGAAATAGACTATGTTTGTAAACATATAGCAGCTGAATTATGTCTATTACGACAATCTACTGTACTGTAAAACTAAGTACGAGTATAAATGCTGGGAGTTATAACTAAACAAACCATCACACAAAACTATGTCCAACCTATATCTTACACACAAAGAAGTTTTAATGGAACTAATAGTTCCTAAATCTGGAATGGATCTTTGAAAGGGAGGGAGCTTTTGATAAAAAATTGTGTTTTTTTTCTTGAACATTACATTGGATAATTGTAAAGCAAGTAGAATATTTGCTGTGATTCAAATTGGCGTAAAAAACCGGAATTTCAACAAAAGCTTTGAATTTTGATTAGCAAAACGAACTGCACGAAAATTCACATTTGTTCCAAGAGCCTCAGTACTAGGCTGCTAGAAACAACAATATCTCTCAAGTTTGTAAGAAATCCTGAGTCTTAACATGGTCTTAAGTCTAGTATAAATCTCCTAGGGACTTCAAGTGGTCATTTTTCGTATTTACGTTTTATTTGTGGTATGTATTGCTCGTTAAAATTCGTAAAATGTCACATAATTTATGTGTACGGTTGCAGCCAAACACTATAGAGGATAAAAAACATTAGAAAAGTTTACTTGCTGCAGGAACACAACGTCGGATCTAAACAATGTCGCAAATATACCTTTGGGCTCAAACTTCATTAGATAAACAAATGCCGATCTTTTTGTATACAGTGTATACATTCATAGAGAAGAGAAATAAATGAAAATTCGTTTTTCTGTACCTACTCTCGATTCAATCTACCATTCTGTAGTAAGTAATTGTTACTGATTTGATTCGTAGCAAATAATTTTTATTAGTTTTAAGTAATATTCATATAGAAATAACGAGTCTGCTAAATTGTGTGTCCCCCGTGCCTTAAGTGCTCTATGTTCTCGCGGGCCTTACGCTTCATTCTGCAAACACATGCTATTTATAGTATTTAAATGGTGATAATTACGAGCAGTCGTTGAAAGACAGAAATTTTTTGATGATGCAGATATCAAAGCTCTGAGCTCTGTTTCAAGCTTCAGAAACTGCAGTAGCAACTCGGACTTTTTGCAAACTCGACAAATTTTGTTTCTTCTAGTACCCAGGCTCTTAGTACAAATGCGAATTTCCGTGCAGTTCGTCTTGCTTATCGAAATTTAAGTCTTTTTGCCTAACTTGAAATTTCACCAAACTGTAAGAAGAACATTTAAGTTAACATTGCATGCTTTGTCGTAGAAGAGGATTTAACAGTGCCATTCAATGGCAACTACGTTTCCACCCTGGACATTCGGCAACCCACAATTACGTTTGTACGAGGCGTTGACATTGCTCAAAGCCATTAAGGCGGGTCAAAAACCTTGCATCGCTATTTTTATTCCCAGGCAATGTATTGTGGTTTTTCAGAAGGGTATTTCGATGGGCATTACGTATCAATCGTGTCTATTTTTTTCGGAACATACAAAAATGTGGTTATGTGAATAGATACGTTTGATTCATAAAATATACACCAGTGATGCGATTTTTTAATTCTGTTAAGCTTAATATTTTTTTTCGCGATGCAAGTTTTCAATATTTTTTTCAAAGCTTGCATTTCGTCAATTTTAAAATAAGCACCTGGATTGATTCCCTCACTTTAATTTCGATACATTTTGTCGATGTTTTATTTATTGCTTACATTTGCTTATGTTTTATCGTACTTATTGACTTGCTAAAGTTGTTGGCATGTTGTGTTTGAATATTATGAAGATAGTTGAAAAATAAGTCGTTTTCTTCCTTTTTCCTTTCCCTCTTCTCTTTAAAAAGCAATATACTTGTTCTGGAGTTCGGGTACTAAGTAACACAGTATTTGGCTTTAAAGCCTGGCAAGCTTTTGTCTATAGAATATGAGATTTTCACATATTCACATAACATATCTCATTAATCGTAGAAGCCCTGGGAACGAGGTTGCTCATTAATTCTGAAGTTCGTAGTAGACATTTACATTTGTGGGTGCATAAATAACTCCACATATCATGCTGAGAAAAGGTTGCCTTTGTAAGGTGGTGGGATGGATCCCAAAGGTTTCTGTCGGACTCTGGGAAAGAAAGCGCGGTGGTTTTATACACTGAAAAATGCTAGACATGAGCAAAATTAATGGGCGTGGAAATTTTAAAACAATTCTTCCCTAGGGGATTTCAGCTTAAACACCAAATCTCAGACAAATAGGTAAATTGGTTTTATTTTTATCAGAAATAAAATCTAAGAAAGAATAGAAATGGGTGAGACGATTAAGTGAAGCAAATGTTTCAAAAATACTTTGTATAATTCCGTTCTCCATATGATTTCAATGGGTAAATACCAAAGTTCAGCTGAAATGTAACCTTTAAAAACGCAAAAAAGAAAAAGCATAACAAAAACCCTCGGAAAAGATAAGCAGACTTCTGGTCTGCAAAATGTATACGGGGCACGTAAGGCACGATGGCCCCATGAGGCATTCGATTTAGCAGAGTTAAATAAACTTAAGTCAAGAAAAATTACCTCATTAAGTAAATCTCGGTATACGGATAATTTTATTTCCCGTGTGAATGAATTTACTTATTGCAGTTTTACTTTCAGCAAGATTCTTATTTTTTTTTCATGGTGGTTCAGAAATAAAAGGATAAAGGCATTTTACTGGTCACAAGTCGTTGATGACGATAACGTCATAAAAGGTACCAGTGACGTCATCAGGTCAAAAATTTATGTCAAAGTATTTGTATGGAGTTGCTCTATAAGTGTACTAAGTTTTAAGTCAAGCATTAGTGGTTCAGAGATAAAAGGCCGCGGGCACTTTATGCCCCTCTCCCACCAGCCAAAAAACGCCCAGTGCTCATAGGGTTAAGATCGAAACGATATTGCTTGACATTGAGTTAGGAGCTTCTTGTTTCAGACTGATCCTCTAACATATAGGAATATATAGGTTGTTGGCAATATTTCTCCATCCAAATTCAAGCATTACAGGTTCATGACTATAACCGTACAGGTGACGCTGATCTACCACATTTTTAAACTTCTGAACCACAAATACGATTTTGCAGAAACTTAGCTAGTTTTATTGCAAATTTATTTGACACATACTGACGAAATTCGAACATTATCCCTCCAGTAGATCAAACAATATGGGTCATAACTTGCAATCAATAAGTTTATTCGTGTGACTAACCCGATTTTTCCGATTTTTAAAAAGCAGATTTTTTTCGGAATTGGATAAAAAATTTGTTTTTTTCTAACATTATTACTAAAAACCCGAAAACTATGTGAAAGAACATTTGAATACCTAACCAAAACTGCAAACAGAATGAAAAAAACATTTGCAGAACTCTTTTAATCCAAATTCTAAGAAAGTACAGCTTTTAAAGAAAAAATACTTGATACCATTTTGTTCCTTTTGTGATAGACTATAACTCTATAAAATTGCATCTCAATCCTATTAGTCGTTCAAAAGTTATGGAAAAGTCCCACAGATCTTTACGTTGTGAATCACATCATTACACAACACATCCTCAATGAAGGTCTTCACATCATCACACAACACATCCTCAATGAAGGTCTTCACATCATCACACAACACATCCTCAATGAAGGTCTTCACATCACCACACAACACTTCCTCAATGAAGGTCTTCACATCATCACACAACACATCCTCAATGAAGGTCTTCACATCATCACACAACATCCTCAATGAAGGTCTTCACATCATCACACAACACATCCTCAATAGAGGTCTTCACACCATCACACAACACATCCTCAATAGAGGTCTATAAATCTCGTACACTGATACGACCTTCATCAACTGGCTCCAAGAAGAAGATGCTGACTACTCAGCTGAATTCATACGAACGACACGTTGTTGCGAAATATTTCTCAACCTTTTCCAAAATATGTGCAAAAAAACAAAAATGACGTCACAGAATGACCTCGCTATGGTATGGCATGTTACCGCATAGAAAGCTGTATACAGAATGTCGAAATCATTTGCGCACATCCTTTAGTTACCCTGCCATCACAAGACGTCGGAAAAACGACGACGCCATGACGTTTTGACGTTGTTCCAACGTCGTCTGCCCATTGGATAGTAAGAAGCTGGGTCGGCGACACCGGGCGGATCAGGGAGGCCATACTTCCCACTTTTTTCGCAGAGTAAACTTTTTGAAATGCTTGTTTTTGAAGAAAAATGATTTGTGTTATTTTGCAGTGCATTCAAAATGATGCTAATATAGCATTTTTAGCCAATACAGAGTACCAAATGGTCAGTTCTCCCTAAGTCACTCTATTATGGGCCACTCACTTTCAAAATCATTATGCCGACCCTGAGAAGAAGTTATTGAACGCGTTGGTATTTATTTTGACTACTGAAAATTTGCCTTTAATAACTTGAAAAACGTGTTCATCAATTTTATGTGACGCTAACGTGTATGTGATATAATAACAATAATAATACATGTTCATTTCTTATATAACCATCACCATCATTTACCCAAATTAATGACATGTTCAAAGTCTGCAAAAACATTAGAACAACGTTGAAGTCGTTGTCGCCATTGCGTACTTTGAACAAGATTTTTCCAATTGGGAAAGTATGTCGCTTATCTTAAAGGAGCACTACACGCTCACTAGAAAAAAACAGATCGAAACTATCAAGTTATGGTGACGGAAGCGTGTTTTTGAGAGCATTTGCATGTGCACTTTTTTCTTTATGGAAACAAGCCAATAAAATGGTGACATTTCATTGAATAGAAGTGTATTCTTTTGATGGTTCTTGTTGAAATGATAGTGGTGGGTAAGCTATATAATAAACCGTTAAATAACATGGTGTGTTACCATGGATGCAAATATATCGGAAGTGCACATTACTTTTAAAATCTACAAAAAATATTCAAAATGAGGCTTCAAAAAAGAACTGACTTGTTAATTTTTGCACCTTGGTTCATGATGTGTTATGAGCGAACCTTTTCAGAGATCGTGTCTAAAAGTAATACTTTAAAATCACTAGGTTGGTGTAATATCCATATCAGCTTTTATTATTTTCAAATCTACAAGCAAACGCATAAATAATGAGACATTTGATGAATTTTGGTCAGTAATGCACACCACAAGTAGATTTCAAATGCGGAAAACAACCATGTAAAGTCTCTAGATATTTATCGAGTAGACTTATTACTTAGGGCTTAGGATCTTACATCTTTTTTGCAAACTTTTTATCTAAGTGGCATTTTACCTCGTCTCAAATATTTATACGAGTGTTTGTAGCTATCAAAACGAAAGCATTTTATGAGAAGCAAAATCATTAATAAATACAATTACTCTTCAACCAATCAAAATCACTTGCTGAATGTTTTAACCAATTAAAAACAATTATAATTATTCTTCAACCAATTAAAATCGTTTGCTGAATGTCTCAACCATGCTACCGAACCAAGCTAAAATAAGGAAATAAATAACACTTACATAAACGTTAATTTCCACTTGATGAAATATTCGCTGCGCAAGTCAAAAGAGATATTCCATTGGTATGGTATGACGGTCACACATACGGTGACGTCAATTTCTACCAATGTAATGTCTTCTCTTGGTTTTTGCAGCGAATTATTTGCTTAAGTGGAAAGCAACCTATGACTTTTTTCTAAGAAGAGACAAACAGAACAATAACAACAACAACAACAACAACAAGAGTAACCCAGTGTGCAAATACTTGTTCAAAGTCCGGACATTCTTCTAGGATCTCTACCTCGTTTTTGCTAAGAATTTGTTTTCAAAATATGCAGACTACCGAACCGTGTACGGAGTTATACGGGACCGTACTCAGCAGTAATTCACAATGTGTGAATACACAATGAGTACATAATGGTAAAACAATCGAAAAGTCGAAATAATATTATTGAATTTTTTTTTACAGAGGAAGTATTTATCCATGGTCAAACGATGATTTAATGTATTTGTGATCAGACTTACTATTATCTTCACATCGTTTCTTTTCTTTTTCAAAAAGCATTTTCTTGTGTTGCATATCTCTTGTAATTTCACTGATAGCTACTCCTTGGTCACATAAGAAATCATATACGTCCCATAATCTACCTAAACATATACATCTCAATACACAGTCATACTGCTGTCACAACGATACACAGTCTATCAGCTGTTTATAGACCTATTCACAAATACATGGCTGCATAAACGAAGTGTTGGCTGCTCAAAGTAGAACTTGATGCAATGCAATAACTTCCTATTTGTGCACTGCAGCATACAAAAAGGAAGTTATTACATTGCATCAAGTTCTACGTTGAGCAGCCAACGCCTTGTTTTAATATGTTTGCGAATAGGTCTTATACATTTTTGTTTCGGATTAGTTTCCAGACCCTTCGAGACATAGCGGAGAGAACGCAACCGAGCAAGTCAATCTACAACGCGAATCCATTGAATCAAATGTTGGTGAGGATGCTGGAGCAGTGAAACTGGACAATCGAAAAAGTGTGTGCCTTCATCGAAAGTAAATTTAAAGTTTAAAATGCTTTTATGGTTGGTTAGGCAAGGTTTCCAGGATATCTTTAAAAAGTCTGAAGAAAATTGAGGAATAAAATTGGAAATATTCTTGGAAATCAGAAAATCGGCGGAAAAGTGCGTGTCACTAAAAGAATTTTGACACGAATATTCGACATCTCCTTGAATCATTTCTCGATTAATCCTTGTTGTAAACAGAAGATATATATATTTTTCTCTGAATTTTTTCCACTTTAAGTAGAAATTACTAATACACTGAGAGGTGAATTTAGCTTATAGCTTATAGTCAACATCGTAACAGCCAATAATGTAATCGATCTTAAATTTGGCCCATTGACACAGAACAAGAACACATATTTCGCTCTTACCTTCAATTTCAGTGACTTCATTACATTCAATGACTTCTTTCATGAATGCTCTTACTTCACCATGTTTTGTATCGATTGAATTAAGATTATCAACGTATATTGTTGTGTTGGAGACAGCTCCCATCAACATTGATGGATTACATTGAGCTTCTAAATCAAAAGAAAATCATTTAGAAAGTGCATCTAACTTTCATAAGTTTTTGTCATCGATTCAGATCAGTGTCCATGCGAATCAATTCAGACAAGTGTCCCTGTAATCGTATCAGATCAGTGTCCCTGAGAATCGATTCAAATCAGTGCCAATGCAAATGGATTCAAACAAGTGTCCCTGTAAATCGATTCAGACAAGTATCCCTGTGAATGGATTCAGACAAGTATCCCTGTGATCCATCAAAGGGTTCACAAAGATGGTTCCATGTAACAAATGCACCATTATATGAACCTCCAAGGGACCAGAATTCCAGGTGGACGTAAATGTTTGAGATTCCAAGTGAAATACTTCATTGAATTACTGATTGTGAGGTATTTGATGAATGGGCATGGTTTCTATCTACACATGATGAATGGGCATGGTTTCTATCTACACATGGTGCATTTTTGCATTAGTGTAGAAAGAATAGCATTAGTAGCATAGTATGAAGGACTAGTGAATCCTTGTAGCTTCGGGTTGTGTTGTCACATGTGGAGTTATATACGGGTATTCAGTATGTCAACAACTTATTGTTTAGGAATTATCAAAAACTCACATTAAACTTGACAAAATCGAACAACAAATAAAAACTTTTCTTTCCGTTTTTGGTAGTAATTCATACTTTAAAAATTATGCACACATGAAAGACTGCTGAATACGGAGTCCGTACAGCTCCATATCCGGATTGTGTATTGCCATGCATGGAAATACACAGTCCGGAAACAGAGCAATATGGACTCTGAATTCAGTAATCTTTCATGCTGCGAGGATGTGTCATGTTTATGAGTCAGAATGTTATGGTTACATTGCAAAATAAATAGAACTTACGTTTGCAGAATGCATTAAAATTTTCTTTTGTCCATATTTCCAAATAAGCTCTTGCAGCAACTAGATCATTCAAAGAGACATCAGGAAACGCTGCTAGTGTTGCATCAGGAACCGAATTAACATTGTATCTTGTTACACCATCACATGTACATCGTTTTTGAACGGAACATTCTGAATGAGAATATTATATCATATTTAATGATTCATTTTCACGAAGTAAAAAGTTACGTCAAAAGACAAGACATTCCATGTCAAAAGTAGATTTACACCTCCTGACAACTTCTCTACACCTCATACTATATATCATCTGTACTCTACACCACACCATTTCGCTTCCACTTTACACCACACCATTTTACCTCTACTCAACACCACACTATTTCACCTGTACTGTACTCTACACCATTTCGCTTCCACTTTACACCACACCATTTCACCTCTACTCGACACCACACCATTTTACCTCTACTCGACACCACACCATTTCACCTCTACTCGACACCACACCATTTTACCTCAACACCACATCACACCATTTCACCTCTACTCGACACCACACCATTTCAACGCTACTCTCAGAAGCAGCCAGTGGGAGGTGTTCTGAGAAATAAGTGTTCTTATTCTCTAGCTGAGATATAATTCTGACTTTTTATTGTTGAACGCGTGCTTTTCAGAAAAGCTCGTTTTCCTAGCTGAGCAAAAATGAGTGCTAAGAGCAGCTCGTTTTTCCAGCTACACAAGACTCTCTATAAACAATGTCCATTTTTTTCGTAAGAACACCTCTATTTCCCAGCTCAATACAGAATCGATTTATAATTTTCCCAGCCAGAGCTTCTCGATTTCCCAACTGAGACAGCCAGCTCAGAACAGATCATTTTCCCAGCCAGAGCTTCTTCGACTTCCCCAGCTGAGACAGCCAGTTCAGAACAGATCATTTTCCCAGCCGGAGCTTCTTTTTATTTCCCCAGCTGAGAAGTCAGCTCAGAACAGATCATTTTCCCAGCCAGGAGATGATTAATAGTGAAAGAACAGGTCAAAATCTCAAGCAGTGCCTTTTTCTCTGGAACCTAAGAACATGTCTAATTCCCAGCCAGTATACCGCCTCAGAACACCTATTTTTAAGAACACCTCCGTTGGCTGCTTTCGTACTCTATACCACACAATTTCAACCATATTACGCACAACAACACTTTAACGTACCGACATCCGGAATCGTATTGTATAGTATTTTACCGTATGACATATTTTGTTCAAAGTCCACAGTAAAGACACTGGAACAGCAAAGTTAGAACTCTAACCCTAGGTTAGAACTTTCATCTTTTAACCCGAGGTTGATTACAGTTCCAATCTAGGATTTAACTCTGGATTAAAACTACTTTCTACCAATCAAATGTCGTGGATTAAACTAACGTCTTTCCAACCACTGGGCTCAGGTTAGAACCTTGGGTTAGAACATAGAATTTCTTGGTAACTAAGATGTCACATATGAGCCACTTTAGGATGAAGACGTTCGAACGTTTTTAGTGCGACCAACTATGGCTACATAATGAGATCATTGTCAAGAAAATTAGATAGATGGAGGATAAATAAAGAGAACCAAGCGAGACTTCATTATGGCACAGCATGGCATCAATTTTTGTATTGAAGTTTTAAAAATATGTCCGTCTTAGAGCGATAACCACTTTATAAAAAGTTGAGAAAAAACTGTCTATGTGCCCGATTTACAGAGTGTGTGACTTAAGGTGACATAAGCATGCGCAGTACGAATATATTTTTGTTCTGTCCGATTCGTTCCGGGAAAATAAAAGGTTAAAAATATCTCAACTTTTTTTTAGTTGCGTGCTGGATCGTTACGGATATATATTTCGTGACCAATCATGTTGCTAGTATGTCATCACATGTACTAATAAAGATTTTCAAAATGACAGCTGAGTGGAAACCCTGCAGAGATTTCATCGTATAATGTTACTTCCTGTGGATCTTAAGCAAGTTTTTACCAACTGGAGCCAAGCCAGTTTATTTCCACTGAGGAGGAGAGCACTGAGTCAATAATGTTGCAATGCATTGGTTTCCACTGAGGAGAGTACTGAGTCAATGATCTTGCAATGGATTGGTTTCTTCCTACAGAAAATAAACTAACAATAAACACTATACAAACATTATGGAGGACATACCTGGTGGGCAAACTTGTGTGTTACAACTGATAGTTTGTATTGTTGATAACTCTGGGTCACAATCGTCACCACCATTTGCTGGAGAGGGATCGGTACACGTCCTTGTTTGAACTTTATTTCCACCACCACAAATCCTGTCACATGGTGTTTGATCAATCCAATCGGTTAAGCCTCCGTCTAATATAGAATAAAAAAGAATATTTGACTCGCTTGTTCAGTTGAGATGTGCTTTATAATTTAAGCACTAGTTTTCATATTCCAGTAGACAAAAACTTGTTCAAAATCAGCAGCAAAGACGCTAGAACAACGTTGAAAACAACGTTGACGCGGACTTTGAACAATTTTTCCCGCTCGGAATATTACCTCGTACCAAAGAAATCGACTAATCTCAAACTGGTTGACTTAACAACCCGATAGTGCAAACGACGTTGAATTAACGTCCGTCATTTTGACGTTGTTTCGTCGTCGATTCGATGTCGTGTGTCAATTTGTGTGTGAGATTATCATTAAATCAACAAATAGGTCTATTTTTGAGCATTCGACACATTGCCGTCTGATCACGTGACATAAAACATTGTGTGATCGTACAGAACAATGGAGTTGGAATTGTTGTTTATTGACTTGTTTTGTTTAGGCTTATCTAATTTAAATAATTTCTATTCATCGTTGACGAATTAAAACAAGTAGAATGCTCTTCCCAGTCGACAAAAACATGTTGAAAGTAAAGATGCTAGAACAACATTGAGATATATGTTTTAAATGTCAGAAGATGTATGCGCGTGCGCGTGGAATAACAACAAATAAATGTTCTTACGTATTTGACTGTGTATATTGCCGAACAGCAAAACAAGAATAGCTAAGCGAAACATGACGTGATCTAAAACATTTAATTGTATGCACAATGTTAACACAAGTTTAAGCTTCAATATTTCAGCTGAAAACTATACCGAAAAACTCTCCTACGCAGGTGATGTCCGGTAGTTTTATTCAAGCTTGGGGTTTAACTCTTATAAGGTCACCACCATTATCATAGTTATAAGGTTGTGGTAGCGGCCAAAACAAAATTTTGATAAAATTTTATTAAAAATCAGAGAAAAAAATAATATAGTTATCAGTGATCGATACAAAGGCAAATAATTACTGTCGAGGAGAGATATTTAATTTAAGGATTGCGGACCGTGGTTGAACCACTATGTTCGCAAGAGATATTTTAAGCTATGCTAAAAAATCTCTCCTCGGTAGTGATTATTTGCTCTTATTTCGAGCACAATCATTACGCTCTAAATATAAAAAACATATTTCCCCCTTCATTGTACACGGGAGTATAGAACCTTGAACTCGAGAGTATATGAGTAGGATCGTATCTCAGATCATATCTCAGATCATATCTACAGGGTTTGCAATCCTTCAAATATCTAAGCATTTGGCAGACATATTGAAACATTTGGTAGTAGAATGTGGAAAAACATCAGTCCAGAATAAGGACAATAATGAGTAGCTAAGTCGCTGGTAAGTAAAACAAAATTAAGAATCGAATGACATTTACTTACATTTTTTCTTGATTGAACGAAAGAAAACTACCGACTGAATCTCACTCGAATATTGACTCATATGACATCCAACGATGGCTAATTAATACAACTTTATATATCTATTATTTAGAAATCTTTTCATACTTAGTCTTGTATTACTAATACCTATATTTCTTTCCCCTGGTATTGTTGATTAGCTTATAAAAGCCTAAATACATTGATTAGTAAGAAATTAAAGGAGAGTTAAACAGCTATTTATAATGCACAGATCAGTTTGATGTTTTGAGTAAGGACTATCAATATGAGTCACATTTAACTTCAGCGGTCAACAACTTGTTCAAAATCCACAGTAAAGACGCTAAAATAGCGTTGAAAACGTTGTCCTAGTGCATTTATTGCGAACTTTGAACAGGTTTCCGTCCACTGGAAAACCTTGATAATCATATGCAGACCACACAGAAAATATAGCCTGTTATACAAACACAGTGTCTCGCGGTAACGCTGGCAGAGTAGACCACATGACATGTCTCTGTGGAGTGAGGCTAAAGGAACGGGTAACATGTGCAAATATTACACAATTGGCACTTATATAACTTAATATAAAGTTTTGTAGAAGTTTCGTAGGGGAACCATTTAGTTTCTCTATGTCCTTTCATTTATGACATTACTATGACCTTTAATTTTATTGTCCATCTATTGCCTTATAATTAATCAACGGCTATTATCTTGTGATCTAATTAACTAGCATACTTAGTGACAAAAAACTTGCTCAAAGTCAGCAGTAAAGACGCTGGAACAACGTCTTTTAACGATTTTCTAGCGTCTTTACTGCTGACTTTGAGCAAATCTTGGGTCACTGGGTATTTAGTATAATACTCATTCGGTTAATAGGCAGAGTAATTATATTCAGAATACTCATAATTAATGGTAATTATGAAAAGATAAAAAAACAGAAAATTGCTATTGAAATTAGGTTTATCTCCAACATATCTTAATCATGACTCAAATACATCTACTACACACCGTGTTCACACCGTGTTCAAGTTACAACAGATGGAATTTAAATGTGTACTATTATTATAATGAATGTTTCGTTTGGCCATAGAATGCTTGCACGGTTTTTTGTAAGATCCAGATATTTGTATCCATGGAGAAAGGAAGATGACGAATCTTGTTTCCATGTTCTACTTTAAAAATGTTTATTTCGGTATTTGAAAAAATAAATAAAATCGAGAATAAATTTGATAAAAGTAACTGCAGCATAATTTTAGCCTCGTGATTACAGTTCTAGTTTAGCGATCATATCTAGTAGCAGGAGTAGCCACTTTAAAATGATCATTCCCGTGGTAGGTTATTCGGAAAATATTACACCGGATCATAAATACATAAGAATTAATTAGGTCATGAGGCAATCAACAATATTTGTTATGATCGAAGATGAAAATAGGTAAATAAAGAAACACCTCTGATACGTGCACACCTCTGGGTGCACACCTATGATACGTGCACACCTATGGGTGTTAATTTGTATCATGAAACTAACAGCCGTGGTTGTTGTATCGATCGTTTGTGTTGTATGTTGGTATAATTATGAATAATATAATTAAAAATAAAATAATCTCTTGAAGTAAAGTTTGATTGCAAAATGTGGAATAATAAACATGCTTTTATTCACTTAGCGACAAACTGTGCTATATACCAATAAATAATTAGTATGTCATTTCTAACCGTTTTCAATAGTATTTCGCACTGTGTAACCATAACACTTGTAAGACAACAGACAGGCGTTTCAAAGAAAATACGCCCATTCCCTGACGACAGCAGATTAAAGAAACCACGCCCTTATACAGATTATTCCACTTGTATGACAACAGATGGGCGCTTCAAAGAAACCACGCTCTTATACAGATCATTTCTCTTATGTGACACCAGATGGGCGTTTTAAAGAAACCACGCCCTTATACAGATAATTCCTCTTGTATGACATTAGATAGGCGTTTTAAAGACACCACGCCCTTATACAGATCATTCCTCTTGCATGACATCAGATGGGCGTTTTAAAGAAACCACGCCCTGATATAATTCATATTTTGTTCCAAATAAATCATGTGAAACATGTTTGCTGCACGTCAAAAGTAAAGTCATCCATATTCCATGATTTAAATAAAAACCCTACCAAAATACGCGATAAATTTGCGTATAACAGATTAAACTTATCCAGAGTTGGGTCTTTGCGACTTAGTCTCTGGCTGATATTTACAAAATACCCACAAAGCAATATACCTTTTTTTACCAATGCAATAAGTTCCTTTTCTGTACAGTCTCTTCTTTGAGTAGCCTCGTTTTCATCTATTTGTGAATAGGATCTGGCTATACCATTACACACGACTATAGTAACTATTTCCAATCTTCACAAGATTGCCTTTTGCTAAGACGTTCAACAATAATGATCGGCTGTAATTCTTAATACTTATTCGGTAATAAAACAAACATTTGTCGAATTTATGCGACCACGGTTTATTGCGGAAGTTGGCGTTTCGTGACTTTCAGTTTTTTGGTATACCGCAGCGGTTTCTGAAAAAAAAGCAAAACATATGAACGGCGTTGCCATTACGAAGATTCTGTGACGACCAGTCGGAATATTCTCAATTTCAGAGCATTAATGTCAAGTCACCTTGCTGAGTTATAAGCCTCTGTTAGTAATTGGTTCTTCAATTCATCGAAATGTACGAAAGAAAATATATTAAGAATATTTTCATTATTATTTTTTTCAATTTTTTGCACCTGTAGTCATTTTTATGAATTTTCAAAAATAGATTGAGATATGTTGAAAGCATTAATGTTGTCATTTCAAGACAAAGAGATAAAAGACACACGTATGGGCAGTACCTCTACACCTATGGATGCTTAACCAAGACACAAAGATAATAGACACACGTATGTGCAGTACCTATACACCTATGAAAGCTTAACCAAGACACAAAGATAATGGACAGACGCATGTGCAGTACATACACCCATGAAAGTTTAACCAGCCTGCTAGACACAAATATAATGGGCAGTACCTATACACCTATACAATATACATTATATCTATACATCTAGATTTTTTAAGATGGTAGCCAAAAGTAGCCTGAAGTAATCGTAGCGTGTAAATGTAGCATTAACCAATGAGATTATTCGCGTGCGTGCAAATCATTAAAAATATGTACATGGATGAGGGAGTACAAAAACCTATAGTCAATTGCAGTAGTTCCCAAACCTCTTCCCAGGGTTTCTCTTTAGAAAAAAATACACCCAAAAGAAATCCTGGGAATGAGAAGGAATAGTTACAGAATTATGAATAGATTAACCATTATGCAAAAACTTGCTCAAAGTCCGCAGAACAGACGCTATAATAACGTAGAACGATGTTGATTTAGCGTTTTTACTGCGGACTTTGGACAAGTTTTTACCCACTGGGAATATTCTGTTATTGAGAAACTCATCACCAGTCTCTTATTGTGAATGTCAGGATTAAATAAACTATGTTTTCAATAAGATTTAAGTATTCGAAATGATTGTACACCTACTGCGACACTATATAGTGACATTTATTACCATGGTAACCTTTTCCTCATAATTATAGCAATTAATCACGATGGTTATCCCAATAAACATGAACTTGTTCAAATTCCGTATTAATGACTTTGAAAACGTTATTGCAGCGTCTTAACTCCGGACTTTGAACAAGGTTAGTTCAGTGAACAACAATAAATTATGACGGTTAGGTGAAGGTGTGCCATAAGGATTGTTTCAGGTAGACTGGTGACTAGATACCAGTACTTAATTATCAAAAGAATAAGAGCACAGAACGATATGTTACACACTTATTAAGGTGAAGATCACACCGAGTGAGTCACGTACTCAGTAAAATTACACCGTGTGTGTACTTGTTGAAATTAGTTCGTTCACCATAAGTATTGATTATGGACAAAGTTTCGATTTCCAATTTCCAATTGAATTTAACCCTAATAGGACTGATCTTTTTTGAGGCTGAAAAGACTGGGGGTTAACCATACCTTTAGCTTTGCTAATGGTGACTTTGTAACTTGCTACGATTATAGTCCATCACCAAGGGAACAATTTGATGTAAATATTTATTTTGCTGAGGTCGACACTTTTTCGATAACGTCATCATATGTTTTTTTAATACGATTTTTTTTTTAAAAGGCATGTATTCTTTAAAGTGCAATTAGAGCAGTTCTATTTCGTACTTTTAAGTTCTATCTTCGGTTTTTGAATGCCAAAAGGGATTATATTTTAACACACTTTCCTTTTTTTAAATAATTTCAACTGAAACCATGCGAAATATCCCCGAAAATCCGAAAAACCCTGATATCTGCAAATCATAAAAATCGGAGAAATCGGGATATTCAGTCGAATTAAAATCATGTTACGAGACTATGGTATAAATTTGTTATTTGCTTTATTTATACAAATGTTATTCACATTTCATATAAACAACAGCTTAAAAGTTGTAAACTAGAATTATATGAAAAGTCCCCAAGTTTCAAGTTGATAGCGTTTAAAAAAGTTATTAAAAAAACCTGTAACTCTTGAACGCTAGAGAATGAAACAGAAAGGTAACGCTTTCCGCTTTAGCTTGAGAAACTACCTTGTATGAGACAGTGAGACGACTTCGCTTATAGAAATCTGGACGAAAAACACAAAAAACATATTCTCACTTCAGAAAAAACTCAACAATTTTAAGGAGTTAAATATTGCGTGATGTGAACGCAGACACCCTGAATCACGCATCCTGTGGCTGCCCAGGTAAAGTTATGAATCTTGTCAAGTCATGTATGTTGTCGAACAAAATAATGTTCTAAATCAAATTCAAGATTGAAAAGTATACCGCTCTCCAATTATTTACTCACGTTTGCCATTTTTCTTTTCTTCTATTTTAATGAGCTCACTCCGCCCAATTCTGTCGCGGGCAGATTCATTAGGATTCAGAGCCGGCAACGGAAACTTGAAACGGGGCATGATGCGTAGCTCTCGAATATTTATTAACGCCCTTCCCAGCTGGCAACCACCTGTTCAAAGTCAGCAAAATAACGTTAAAACAACGTTCAAAGAATAATGGGTTTTAGAATTTAAGATGTTCAGGAACGAGTTGGTTCGCCCTACTCCAGTACTGATAAGGGTGAGGCGAGTAAAGCACATTCGTGTAGGGCAGAACCAGCAGGTTTGTTTGATGAAATAGGAATATAACTGTCGAAGGTTGTGTTAAGATCCTTCCATTGTACTGACCATCTGTCGTTGACTCATGTATCCGATGGTGATAGAGAGTTTAATTGAAGTCTCTCAGCCCTTGTTGCAAACTGTTCTCAGTTGATTCGTTGGTACACCTAATTTCTGAGATAAAACGGTTTTCAAGGCCAGATGTTTCAGCCAGTTTTACCAATAAGTAATCCCTGCGTATGTCTGATGGTGGGATGCTTGGAAGCACTGGTAACATAAGATTGGGTGTTCATTGTTCCCGTGGTAAGGTAATGTTTTGTATGTGAACTGTGTGCCAGGTATGAGTGGTGCATTCAGCGGGGGAGTAGACGTTGTTGGTACCTGTTTGTTTTTTGTTGTCTAAAAAATTCAACTAGTCATTTTAAATATTTATGTCGCTGAGTAATTTAAAAATAATTTATTTTCGATTTAAAACGAATTAAATTTCCACTTTGTGATAAAGTTCTAAATAATACAAATAGATTAATGGCTTTCTTTACCGATGACGAAAATGCCAAAAACTCAAAATATCTTTTGTAATATTTACTTTACTCAAGGATACTTGTTTACTCGGATATATCACTTATATCACTTTCACTTTGTGCAACTATGTCTAACATTCTACTTTATATGAGTCATTAGATAGGCTTAGGCATAAAATAATTTAGAGTGTTGACGTTTGTAACGTGGGTATTTTCTTGACGCGTAATACAGATTTGCTTACAAACGTCAAGATAGATCTTACTTGTCAGACCGGTCGAATGGTTGTAATTTGAGAACAAATTAGCCTCTGGAGATAAAGCAGTATCCGGAATTCTTCGGTTTTCCGACAAGTGCCATTTCACAAATACAACCCTGTGGACAAAAACATGTTCAAAGTCCACAGCAAAGACGCTAGACCAATGCCAGTCGATGTTGTTATAGTTTCCTTACTGATGACTTTGAGCAAGCATTTTTCCATTGAGAAGGTACTGTAATTTAACGCTTTGCGATCTAATTCAAATAGCAGCATATCCTAGCATACAGTAGAATATTTGTAACATAACTGCATACTTATAAATCCTTAAGTACTTCTTTATATTCGTCCGATATCAATCTACAAGAAACTGCAAGAAACTGAAAGATGTCAAGTAACAAGATTCACGAATATTTAAATTAGTTTTATATAACATCCTCGACTATTAACTTTATTGTGACGACCTTCGCACAAAATGTTATGTAAACATGACTCACAGGTAAAAAACGACTAAATTCTAATGTCGACTTTTTTTAAACCGATTTGCATTTTTAGCCGATGTATTGTTTAGTTGACCTATATTCAAAGACAGTGAGAAAGAGGAAGATTTGCTTATCAAAAAGTGAAAAAATCGGGTTATCGTGTTTTTTTTCAACTGTTTCAGCAATCTATTCTTGATAACGATTAAACCAAATTTTATTGGGCACAAAGTGACTAATCTTCGTTAGGTGACTAAATTTTGAACTGACTAATTTTAATACCAACTAATTGTTACATGGTTATTTTTTACAGATAAGGTATATCTCCATATTTGGACTGTGTATTGCCGACACACAACATCAGAACAACATCAACAGAATGCCAAAATAAGGTCAAAGAATTCCATGAGAGAAAAGCATTTCATTGTTATAGTTCTTAATACGCCATCAAGTAGGGCGTTGTTTAATCAACGGTATCCCACACATGAAGAATGTTTCCATATTTAATTTCAAATATACCCTTCCCAAGGTAAGAGGAACAGATATACCGAATTCCCCCAATTAAACGACCTATTAAATGCCAATTACCCTGGACGTTCATTAAGTTTTGACATTTTGAAATGTTGGTTTATAAGAATGGGACGTTTGGTTTATAAGAATGGGACGTTTGAAAATAAATATTCTGGGGGCGTGTGGTATTATTTTATGAGATGACGAAATATCAACAAATATCGAAACATTGAGTCGGGCGTTTAAAAGAAGGGGCGTTTAAAAGAGGGTGTAAAATACGCTAAAGGTTGGTTTTCTCTAGACAAACATTTACTTCGAAAGTCACAAGAAGTCATTCTATTGGTAAACACACATTGTATGACGTCAATTTCTACAAATGGAATGTCTTCAATTAGCTTTCGCAGTGAATATTGTTTTGGAATCCAACATTTTAGAGATATTTTTATGCAATGTAAATAGATAGAGTGGTATCTGCTAGAACGTAAACTGAAATAAGAAAGTTATTCATAATCAACTCACCAACTACGTTGTTAACAGACGTCTAACATAATGCTTGAACATTTCATACTGCTTGTTTTTGTTAGTACATTGGTAGTTGAATATAAGGTGAGAAATAACTTAGCTTGTGATGATCTTATTGATGATCAAGCATCTAGAAAATATCATTAATAGACATATTTACAAACAATAAAAACAAGGTGTTGGTTGCTCAAAGTAGAGCTTGTTGCAATGTACTAACTACTTCTTTTTTCTGTATACAAATATTTCATTAAAAGGGTTTTGTTATGAAAAATCAATAGGAGCTCCCTTATTATATGAAAAAGTATTTCTCATATAGGTTGTGACGTCAGATGGTCACGTGTCAATTCGACTAGACGAATTTGTTGGTAGCCAAAAACTCAACAATCAGAAATGTTGTGATGGGTCATGGATCTGCACGAGTGGTTGTGATGTTCGTTTCACTGGATGCTTTTCATTTACAACAAAACCGTCATCATTAAGCGATTGTGATACATCACAGTTCCATACAAAGACATACGAGAATAACAATAACATCACGTTTTCCTCAGATTTAGGAAATGGCGTTTTCAACCCTTTGAAGTACACATTTAAAGGGGCCTGGAAAGTAAGTATACTATTTTACGTAAGTGCACGACTATACGTCACGTAACTCCGTAATCACATGACGTTTAATCAACGTCGGAAAGACGTTGCTTTGACGTAGCGTCGAAAAGATGTTGTTATGACGTGTAAGCATCAAAATGTCGCACGTCTTAGTATATTTGAGTTGATGCTCTATGGTACTTAAAGTCACATAATCACCCTATTTTCGTCAAAATTCCAAATAAATAACATGAAAGCTAGTAATGTCAGTAACACATTCTGAAAATTTCATTCTTTAAAGACAACTATTATTGGAGATGCGATTAAAGTTTTGTATTTTTTATGCTAACTGTGTGGCAGCTATATTGTTTGGCCAAACTTCATCAATTTTCTGTATTACATACCACCGGAAAAATCTATACCACTTTCGTTTTGAGTATCCCATGTTGTTACGTCACTTGCATAATTACGCATATTATTTTTTTGCTCGGACCTCAAACCGCGCAAAACATTTAACTGAAAATGGCGGTGATAACTCTTGCGAGATATGTTTGGTACAAACGAATACTGTTTTCGTATATCATTTCTTATAACCATTCTTCCGTAAGCCTAAAGTTTTTAACCCTAGATTCCCTTTAACTGGAATAAAATATTTTTGCATAAAGGTGGGTTTCTACTAGGAGAATTTCAGAATTATTAGTGATGATTTTCAATGAAATACATTAATTATGTTTTGTCCCTGCATGAATTATATAATTTACTTACAACATGTTTGCATAAATTAATAATAATCTTTTCCCTTTACCGTAAACTTCAGGCTGATGATAATGCTTTACAATATGCGTATTTTCCTGTGAATTGGAGCCTAGTGATACTAGCCTGATCTACAGATGAAAGTCGATTCTCTCTCTTAGTCTGTTTACTTCTGGTTAATGTAATACATTTACATCAAAATTCATTAACACGAAATGCGTTAATGCCTGATAATTTATGCATTATTGATTTAAAATATCCTCGATTCGACTCTTCATTGCGGTATTATACTTAATAAAGCCACTATGAAGAAGAAATAATTATATTCATGGATTCTGACGTCAATGTATTACATTAACTGCAGAAGAAAACAGATCAAGTGAGATCTGGAAGAATCGAACATGGTCTGTGGAAGAGGCTAAGTGATTCTCTTAAAAATAATAACGCTGATGAAATAAAACAGGTGTAGCTTAGACATTGTCTGCCGACTGTGTATGCTTTAAAAAGATATGTAGACGATAAATGAAGTAACATGAAAGAAATGCTATCTTTAAAGTAGCTGTAAAATCATAAAAACAATAAATTCCGTGTCAGCATGATTTTACAGAAACTACTCTTGGAATTTTGTTAGCAAGATCTTAACATCCAGCGAGACATGCATGTACACTATAAGCAACGGCTGGACCCATATATTTCTTTTCATAGCATATTGACATATTATTATGTACGATGATGCTTGATAAGACTACGGAGGTAAAAATGTTTGTTAAAATTAAGATGTAACGTTTCAGCTACAGATCTTGAACTACCGTGGTGTAAAAGGACAACTTGGTTTCTATCTAAAAACGAAACACGCGGCCGCACATTTAAACACCCGGCCGCATGTTTAAACGTCCGGCCGCATGTTTAAACGTATGGCCGCATGTTTAAACGTTCGTAACAAAGAAACCAACCCATTGCAAGTTCATTGACCAAACACACATCGGTACATATTTATTTTTGTCGAATTTTGTCAACTTTAGTTTTAACCCTAACAAAAAAAGTTGGTTTTGGAGCGAAATTAACGATGCTAATAAATACGAAAGAAAAATTTATATGAGGGCATCTAGAATATTTTATGATTTGAGGCATCACAATGTTGTTTATCATAAATTAATTTGTAAGAAAATATTTTTCGGGAATATCAATTCATTTTATTTATGATGGTAATACCGTGGCTGAAAAGGACAAACTGGTTTCTATTTAAAAACGAAACACGCGGCCGCAGATTTAAACACCCGGCCGCATGTTTAAACGTCCGGCCGAGTGTTTAAACGTTCGGCCGCATGTTTAGACGTTCGGCCGCATGTTTAGATGTCCGGCCGAATGTTTAAACGTTCGGCCGAGTGTTTAAACATATCATTTTAAAATCTACGCCAAGACATTCGGCCGAGTGTTTAAACGTTCGGCCGCATGTTTAGA
>JAULBZ010001416.1:0-22308 GCA_032360805.1 Neoturris breviconis | reverse complement strand
TTAAATCTCCGCGAAAAATCCAAAATTCGGCGTCCGCGAAATTAAGTCCGCGCGAAAATTAATACACTTAAGGTAATGAGAATCCCTTTCCTAAATCTCAGAAATTTATTAAAGGAGAACTAACGGCAAAAAATGAAGTAGTAAGTTAGAGAACCTTTTTAGGCTATATCTGCTGAATTAGGTAATTTTATAACGAAAAATTTTACAGAGAAGTATTTCAGATCATAATGAGCAATTTTAGATCAACTGAATATGCCGTCATTAGTTCTCCTTTAAGCAGCATATCCCTCCGATAATCACCCCCTACTTTAGAGGGAAACTTATTATGCGACGGATATAGTGTAGGAGAGATATAAAAATAGATAATGTTTTGATATTGTATATTGATAAACAATTATTATCCTTTTATATTATTTTGTAATGATATTCAAATGAACTTTCAATGCAAAATAATAATGAAATCATGTTTTTGAGGTGTTACATCTTGAAATATAGTGCTCCCACATAATAATAAGCGACCTCATAAAATCTCAACAATTTGACAACAGTTGCTTAGTAGAACATTTATCATTATCCTCTATAAGATTATAGAAGAACTAATACACTGATCACTGTTTGAAGTACTAAAAAGCTTTCATACGGAAGGTTCTGAAAGTGTCATATTTTTTTTTACATGTTTAGGTTGATGATTCAAAATAAAAAGTGGAATGTTAAACTATGAAGATTTATGACAAACGCATGCATGCTGAACATGAAAAAAAGAAAAAAGAATAGTTGCACTATTTTTGAATAACTAAGCCAGTTATTCATTATACTTTAAAGATTTGAAAGAGTTTTTGTCTTGAAATTCCACTGTAGAATTCTTCTCCAGAAGGTAGCTCTAACACATAATTTGTTTCACGATAAAAAGATTAAAAGAAGATAAAGATAAACCATAGTAGTGATATTATGAGACCATTTCATTCTTATAGAAGTTAGGTATCATTTATCATCATTCTTTACTATAGATTTAGTACAGATAATGTGTGATTATAATATGCCACCTTTATCACTACATAGTTATTTTGGCACTTCTTCAATTGATCTCTTCGTAAAATTAAGTTTCATAATACTTTTTCAACATTTTACCAGCATTTTACTGTGTTTATCAATGTGTGTCTTAGTAGTAGCACTGATTTGGTTCTCCGATTTGCTAGAAATTAAAACTTAATAAGGAGCGCACCTAAAAACAGTGTTTCTATTGATTTAAATATTTTAAACATGACTAAGCTGCTACAATAAATGTCACAGAAGAATATTTTATCAACCAGATTGCATTTGATTGGTTTGTTCATTATAAAGAAGCCAATTAAATGTAGGATCGATAAAGATAATCCTGAGTAGAGGACGACTATATTGTATATACAACTTAAATGTGCACTTATTTATTGAATATAAATTATATTACTGTATTTAAGAATAACTTGTTGCAATAAAGTAACTTATCATTGTGTTTTTTATTCCTTGTTTTATGCTTAGTGCACCTAGGGGTTCCAGCTCAAAGAACGATGTGGCATGATTGACAGACAATGTGGAATGGCCCCCCAAGACATCTCTACCTTGCCGTTTCTGTGAGTTTGTCACATCACACAAACTTGCAACCCCCATGTAGGCCCTGGGTTGATTTTAGCAGAACAATTTACATGTTGATTGGATAATTCTATTCCAACACTAATCACAATAGAGTATTATGATCACAATGGAGCTTATAACTATAAAATACGTGTTTATAACTTTATCTCAAAGTTAAATGTTTTGTTGTTCATAAAACATTACTATTACAGTAAATAAGTTTGTTTGGGATTTATCTTCATTATAAAAATAAATGCTTTAGGACATCATCCACACATAAAACATTTTCACATATAAACAGTTCCTTTATAGGACAGCACAATATATGTGCATTGTCAAATAGTACAAATCACACTTAATACAAGTATAAAAATAACTATTAAATATGGAGGAGCTCTCCAAGAGCACAGTCATGCAGCTTGAGGCCGAAAACTATATCACTATAATTCTTAACACAAAATGTAGTACACAAAAATACATCAAGCACATAAGGGCATAACCCATGTTTATTTTGGTATGCATCTTGGTAAGGGTAATTAAAGTCGAATGTGATTGTTCTTGTACATTTAAATCAGGTTACATTTCTCTAATGTAAAGTTCTTCTCTTCGCTTATAATGGTATTTAATTCTAGATAATATTTGGAATATTCAGGAGGAGGTAATTATCATAATCTTATAAATCTTATATCATCTTATAAAGGAACTTTTTATCAGTGGAAATTCCTCACAGTTTTCAGAGATTTGAGGATCCAACAAACAAAGTTTTGGCTATCGTGTTGTCCTGTTTTATTAATGCATAATATACCTAAAGATGTACTATATTGAAATTCGGAACCAGCATTTGAGGCAAGAACTCGCAAAAAATGTTTGATTTCTTCAACTCAGGACCGTGTATTGGGAAAAAGGGATCTGAATTGAGATTTTGGTTCAATGAACTGAATGTCAATCTACCGGGTTTATGAAGAATGAATAAAATTCAAAAGTGAGGAATATATATTTTTGAAAATTTGATTTTGAGTCTTTCATTCACCCAAATAAAAAAATACTTGACATTTTGACTTTTTTTGTTTGTAAGCATTTGACCACAATCACATCAACTTAGAATATATATATATATTTTTTTGTTGCTACGAATCTTTGAACAAAAGTTATATTAATTTTAAGAAATAAAGTATTGATTTGGTTTTTATATCAGGTTCTTTTTCTAGCAAATTTCAGCTATAAAAATTTTTGTTCAGATTTTTCTCAGGTTCAGCATATTGAGGTTCAAGGATTTGTTCTATTCGGGTTCAAAAACTTATTCAGTTCAGGGATTTATTACATTCAAATTTTAGGTTTAGGTGCAGTGTTTTATTCTTTTAAGGAAATATTTGTCTTCAACAATTATTTAGCCCGCCAAACAAAGTTTGAATTGTTTATTACTATCACTTTTTGGTAGTGGTGGTGAGGGTTGGTGGCGTCCCACTTTTCTTAATAGACCATGTTCCTGAAGTGCATTTTGAAATTTAGTACCAGCATACGAGGCAATATTTTAGAAGGACTCGCCAAAATCTTTCCGATTTTATCCACTTGGTCCTGAGTTTTGGGGAAAAAAGGGTCCAAATTGCGTTTTTGGTCCAATGGACAGAAAAGGTGTGGTACCATCTTGAAATTTGGTTTCGACATTCAGAAAAATATTACGAGGCTGCTGGCCAAACCTTTTTCGATGTCGTTGAATTGGACCGAGTATTGGCAAAAAAGCGATTTTTTTAAAAGTGGAGAATTTTCAACAATTTGAATTTTATTAAAATCCATTCTGATTTTGGAAAGCTTCCTTCTTCAATTTTTCTTAGTATTTTAGTTAGCTACTTTATACTTTTAATTTATTTGTGACTTATGTATGTCATGTATTAATGACATTATATCTTTTTATAAAACCCCTCTTTTTCATTATTTTTGTAATTCACAAATAAATTGGTATCATTTAATAATAAGAAAGAATTTATTTTTATTTTTATAGGAAATTATATGTCCTATAAGTTTAACATTCACTCGGTATGGCGGGCCACTTTCAATACTGTACCTTTGATTTTGTATTCAGCTTAATTTTTGTGGCAATTATATGAATGATTTATCCTGATATGAGTACACATAGGTGTCAACCTACTCTTAGGGTTACCTAAAACCTGACTAATTTGCTGAACCTGAATTTTGCTACAAAAGAATCAAAGTTCCCTACTTCAATTTTTGAAGAAGAAATGGTATTATTAATAAATCCTACTGTTATTAAAATCAATAAAATTATATGCCATTTTAATTACATCATAAAAAGTAATAAACTTAAAAACTATTAAAATGCACTTTTTGTTTTTGAAAATATAATGGTAAATGGAGTAAAATATGACATTAAAGTGTCAAAGTTCATGCCGTGCATAGGTCAGTTTGCGTTGTGCATCAGTCAGTTCATGTTGTGAATCAGTTAGTTCATGTTGTGCATCATTAGTTGAAATTGTATCAGTTCATGATGTGCATCAATCAGTTCTTGATGTGCATCAATCAGTCCACGTTGTGCATCAATCAGCTCACGATGTGCATCAATCAGTTCACGTTGTACATTAATCAGTTCACGATGTGCATAAATCAGTTCACGTTGTACATTAATCAGTTCACGATGTGCATCAATCAGTCCACGTTGTGCATCAATCAGCTCATGATGTGCAATTAAGGGAAATCTTCAATCCCGCCTTTATTCCATGGCTTACATCTTCTAAAAATAAAGATGAGCTTTTTGCGAAGCTGTTTAGAAATAACTCTTGATGATTCTGAGTATCATCTGTCTGACTTTCTACTTAGGACAAATTCATATCTTGATAACTTTGTTGTTACTTCTAAAAAGGTTCCTGCTGTGATTGCTGGGCTTGACCCATCAAAGGCCACTTGTCTTGGCGGTATTCCTGTTATCGATCTTTAGAAGTGTTCTCCTGAACTTTCTCCAATTCTCTCCAAATTATTTGTCAAGTGTGTTGCTGATGCTGAGTCTTGTTATCTCACTTGATGGAAATTTTCCTCAGTCATTCCTGTTTTTAAAAACTCTGGTGAGAGATCCGATCCCTGCAATTGTCGTCCTATAAGTCTTCTACCTATCACCAGTAAAGTTTTTGAATCTCTTATAAGCTCAATGCTGATGGTGTTTTTGGTTCGAGATAATAAAGTCTTTTCTCTCAAATTGTAAAATAAGAGTGGTCCTTGATGGTCAATCTTCTAACAGCTACCATATTAATGTTGGTGTTCCCCAAGGCTCAGTCCTAGGTCCTACAATTTAAACTTGATTAACTACCTTTCTGATGCTGCTGAAGTGGCTGCTTAGCTGGAGGTTTATTTATGTACTGTTGGTGAATGGGGCAATAAATGGCTTGTTACTTTCAATCCAAAACTAACCTTTTTTCACTTAATCGATTTAAGAAACCTTTTTTGCCCTCCATTACGATGAATAGGGTTGAACTTCTTGAGAATAATAATTTTCGTCTTCTCAGTCTAACCTTCTCAAATGACTTATCCTGGAATACATTGAGTCGATTGTCAAAACTACAGCTATGAAATTTGTCCTTGTATTAAATACTGCTGTCATATTTAGGCTGGTGCCTATGCAATTTAATAATTAATATTATTGTACTTGATCTTTCATCAAACTTACGGTCTTTATCTCAATTTATAAGTACTTCTGTGACAGTTCTGATGAATTGAAGTCATTGATCCCGCTCTAAAATATTTCATTCATGAGACTGGTATGCAGATAATACTCATTATTTTACTGTACAGTCACTTTTTTGTCCCAAAGATTTCTAATCAACCAGTATCTTTCCTCGCACCTCTGACTTGCGGGGAATTCTTTACCATTATCTTGCTTTCTACCTTCCTGTGATCTTCAACAATTTAAGTGTAATAACATTCTCATCTTTCATCTTTGTAAATTGTTTTCTTTTTTTGTAGCTCTTTACCATGTAGTGACCTTGATGCCTTGCAGAGAGCGACTTATTAAAAAATAAATAAGATAAAAAAAGGGACGAGAACTTGCTGCAAGCATTGCTATGTACCATGATGTCTGATGAACTTGTAATTCTGCATGTAGTAAGTTGTCGTGTGCGATCAGCTAAATGTCTGTCTTAATGATCCCATGCAGACCACATTCAACCATCATGGGAATATCTTCCTTGGTTGACCTAGTCACAGACTAAAGGGGATGTTGCGAAATGCCCAAACTTTGCAACTTCCCATAATAATGGTTTCTTTTGGACAAAATTTTTTACAAATGATAAGTGACAAACTAGGAATTTAGAATTGTAAATTGGATTAATTACGTGACTTTTTGCTGACATCAGCTAATATTTGGGGGATAATTTTTTAGTTAAAATGCCTTAGTCTAACCTAAATTAATTATATATTGAGTTATACTTGGGCCTTTTTGTTCTATTGGCATGTCAAAATGATTTTGATTTACTGGCCTTGAAATAATGCTTCCTATGTAGAGTGAGCAATTTAATTTTGAACTATTGGGCTGTAATAAGGGTGCTAAAAACACAAAACAGAAAGAAAAAGACGAATGGGAACATATGATGTCCTAGGGTGTATTGTGGTGTGGGTATGGCTTTATGATGCACCCTATAAATCTAATGGTAAACTTTCCCTGAAACAATGAATAAGATATTAAATAGTAAACTATAGTTTTCAGAAAATCTTTTGATTTTTTTACCATACCCAATATTGGCGTGGTTGGCCACCTGCCAAAATCTTTATTTATTTTTTATTTATTTATTTTATTTTTTAAAGATTATAAAAGATTCATGCAATCTATATTAACACAAAATCTTGCTAAATTGTTTGTACTTTTAATTAGTACTATGTTATGAGTAAGAGTGCACCATTTTGATATCATAACGGAACTGAAAAGAGCACAAGTTTCATCTGATAAACCCTATGTTTTATCGTATTGTTTTCTTTCACTGGTAGTTAATTTTGAGCGTGTAATCCATTTACCTGATATTCAGAAGTTAGTTTTCGGCAGACCTTCAGAGCTTTAGCGTGTCCCTGTGGAGATAAGGATCGGTTCTCAGGTAAGTAATCCATGAACTCAGTTGTCCAAATGTAATTTTAGTTGCGCAGTTTGGATTATTTTATGCTCGTTATTGATGGGAATGTAGATTTTGAGTTTAATGAAGGAGAAAACAGGAACAAATATGACTACTGTTATTTTTTTTAAGTGTGTGTTTTCATTTTTTCATAGTTCCATTTTGCAAGTAAACATTCTTTTTTAATTTTTTAGTTACCTTAATTCCTAGAATAACACCTTAGCTAAGCACTATAGATAGATCTTTTGTAATAAGTGCCTCCCCTAAATAAGTGCCCTCTTGAAAGTAGATGTGTTTTGAGGCCCTTTCAGCAGCAACTTGATCTGTTAGGAGAACAGCAGCATGGCACAGAATGTGATATAGAAAAGGCAGCACAGCTCCTCCATCTTATTGATGGCAACGATTAGTGATATTTTATTTGAATTTGATGTAAACATTTCTTAAAAAATTGATGATTATAAATAAATAATTCCTTTTTGTTTGCACAAACTTGTAATAAGTTCCTCCCTGGATTAAGCACCCTTTCATGTTGATCAATTTTGAAATAAACACCCATACGGTACCAAGATATTGTTTCGTCACCATAGCACGTATATTATAGAGTAATAACTAATATACAACGATAAGAAGGCTGAGTTGCTGGCAGACTTTGTAAACCTTGAAAAGCCTTGAAAAAGGTTATAATTTTCCAAAATCATGTCATAGTGGACCTTATTTATTGTATGTCTTGTTCTGTTGCTTTTACCCTTGTTAATCTACAAAACATTCTCCATCAGTGTTATTGCATTTTATGGCTGCAATCATGGACACTATTTATGAGACATTTTACGAATTTTGACGTATAATACAAACCACAAGTAAAACAAAGATAACTAAAACGACCTTGACAATACCCTAGAGATTTATCTCAGTGATTTATCGAGTACACTTTAGACTTAGGACTTAAGATCTTAGGTCTTCTTGCAAACTTAACATAATTTTTTTTATGTCTTTGCTAGCAGCCTACTACCCAGGCTTGTAGAGAAAATTTGAAAATATGTGCCTTTCGTCTTGCTAATCAAAAAACTTTTTTGTCTAAGATGAAATTCCGAATTTTTTGCATGAATTTCGCTTGTTCTCAAATATTTCTAACCATGATTGTCTGTATTTGTCCAATTTCCAGGAATCCAGAGGTTGCACAGAGGTTTTCTTTTTTTTCACAAATTTTATGCTATTCCTCAATTTTCAAAATTTTGAGAATTTAGCATTTTTTAAAAACAGGAAATTTGGGTCTAGAATCAAAATCAAAAAATTCCATGGGGTCAAAAACTGAAGAAAACTTATTTCTTGGCCAGTAATTGTCAAAAACTGTTTTTTCAGACAATCATGGACATACTTTATGAGACATTTTACGAATTTTGATGTATAATACAAACCAAAAGTAAAACAAAACTAATTAAAACGATTTTGGCAGTGCTACAATTATATTGTGACATTGCAGAACAATTATGTGCAATATTTCACAAATTATAGAGAGCTGTCGAATTAATGAAATTGAATGAAGATCGAATGTAAAACAATGCGTCTTTTTAATTTAAAACCACAGAGCACGTGCAACGATAATTTTTGGATCAAACAATAATTTTAGACCACAACATATCGCATGATCCATTTACATTTATACAGTATATTGCATAATTAAGACCACAATATATTGCACGATCCATTTACATTTATACAATATATTGCACAATTATTTACAATATATTAATGGAAGGCAACCTTTAGGTATTCCTGCAAGCTTGACAATTATGTTGTTTCTAGTAGCCTAGTACCCAGGCTATTAAAGCAATTTCGAATATCCGTGCCTTTCATCTTGCTAATCAAAAGTCTTTTCGTCTAAGGTGAAATTGAGAATATTTGCACAAATTTCACTTTATCTCAAACATTTCTGACCATGATTGTGGTTACCGGTTTCATTATATTGACACCAGAGCTTTTAGCTCATATTAGATTTGACAGGCGGGAGTACATGTCAACATATATTTAACGGAGCCAATCTCCAAATTTCAGTATTATTTCCTTTACTCAAATGAAGCTTTTATATCTGAGCAGGAAGTATCTCCATCATATGAAACATGCTGTATCAAATATGATTAAAGACTGCTCCACAGATGAAAAAGCTCCATTTAGGTGAAGGCAATTAAGCATAATTTGAAGAAGGTCTCTTATAGTCAATAGCTGTTTTCCGTATTTTATTACCTGACGATATGCTCTTTGCCGACTTCCGCTCGTCAAATTGTGTATGTATGAACATACGAACAAGCAGTAATTATTGTGCAACAAAAATATTCGTTGCGAACAAATTTGTTTGAAGCCATTGTGTAAACGAAACGTGTTATGTAACTTAAAATTACTTAAATTAAAGAAATTACTTAATTTAATGTTTTTAACCGATCAATCTCCATTTGTCACTGTTCGTATGCAGCATTTGCGTGGAGGTTGGTCTTAGAGTCATTCTGCATTCACATAGTGACCTTATCAGCTTTTCTATTTTGGAATAGGACCTTGCAAAGCAAAACTGGAACCTTGACAAAAATGCCTAAAATCACCCCAAAAACCTGGAAAAGAATTTAATTGTGTTAAACCACTGGTTGTTATGTACATGTCAAGCGGTATTATTCACTTGAACTTTTAGGAGGACTTGCATTAAATTGTTTCCCTTGGGACCAGACAAAAAGCATTCAGATTGTGATTTTTTTATTGATGAACTAAACATTTGTACTGTGATCATAGTATTAGAATATCATAAACTAGCATAATATCATTGATACTAGTTGGATTAATTCTCCCTTACCACATAGTATTTCTATATCTAAGAAATAAACATGTAAAACATGTTTAAAGTTAATGATGTAATCAAGAATTAGGATAAGCCTGTAGATTATGTTGAATGGTGACATGTTAAAACACATTGACTTTCACAATGATGAGTGACGGTTGTTATTAGTTCTGGATGGTGTTAGTTGTATTGGATGGCTTCTTGGTAATTTCAATTGATTTTTGATGTTCCTCTTACTACAACCCTTGCTTATTTGTCATCTAGTTTGTTCTTTGCGTCAAATAATTATTTAATAAGAATTGCTATTCAACAATCAATAATGAACAAATTTCCATTTATGTTAATGTCAATCTCACCTATTCTTCTATTCTTTGTTGTTTGAAGTTCACATTATATACATGGTGGTGCGTTTGTACGGGATGAAAAAGGAATTAACTGAAAAGGTTGAATTGCTACTGTATTGAGGAAGATTTTACGTATTCTGTACAATTTCTTATGCATTAGAAAGTAAATTTCTAATAATCTTTGAACATAACATCGTCACAGATGTCGGTTTTCTGAAGTTGATGAATCAACACCAAATTAGTTGAGGAAGTGTGTCCATTTAAATGAACTGACAAGAACTCTGAGGTAATCTGAAATAGCTTTAGTTTGTTCTTACTTGGTTAATTTCAGTGACATTGGTTAATTTCTGTCTGTCCAGGAAGGGTGAATTTACGCGATGGTTCTATGCAACTTTAGGTAGTCTTACGATTGTCAGAATTCAGAATTAATCAGATATTTTACTTTTTGCAGGGATAAAAACAATGGCATCAAATGATTTAAATTATAAAAGAGAAGGATATTTTGAATTTCCTTTTCAACCTTACAAAATTCAAGAGGATTTCATGAAGAATTTATACTTTGCTCTTGAAAATGAAAAGATAGGGATTTTTGAAAGTCCAACTGGAACTGTAAGTTGTTTTATAGTTTCTTCTACTCATATGATTACACTCAACAATTGTATTGAAATGTAGTCAATATTGCTAATTAACAATTGACCCATGTTTTGTTGTACTAAACTAAAATCAATAGATTGTATGTAGAGATAATAAGTTAGTGTCTATGAAGAAGCACCTAATATCTAAACTCTTCTATAATACGTTTGTCCCTTTATGAATCAGTGTTCTTACATATCAATAATATTTACTATCATTTTGTGACATGGTTTTCTCCAAAAAAGAATGTTGATGTTTTTAAAGCTACCTTAAAATGATATTGGCATGGATTTATTTTTGCAAAGGTCATTTTGGTCGCATTTTGCATGGATTTTTTGCATGAGTTTCTCCGAAAAAAGTGCATGGATTTACTTTTGCTGATGTAACATTTTTGAGATAACAAAATTATAAATTTTGAAGGAGAAAACAAGACTTACTGTAGCAAAACAACTATTTCTTTGAAGAAAAGCCCCTATAAGCGACACATCTTAAATTTTGAGTAGATTTATATTTGTGAATAGATGCATCAGAGAGGTATTGCGAGTACTTATTGTGAATGTGGAAAAAACGACAAGCACAATATACAAAGTTTGAAATTTTCACCTTTAGCTCGAAAATTATGAATAAAATGGGGCTATCACTGTCATTTTATTAGATAATTAGATAAAGAAAAAGGAATTTCTGGGTGAGACGCATTCATTAGTTATTCAGCAACCCTGAATAAAATGGTATGCAGTTAGAGAAAATCTTCTTCTTTTTTGTTAAAAAAAGATGATATTTAACATTTCTCATTTTGCTTACTTAAGTTTATCAGGTACGTAAAAAAATAAGACACTCAGTCAGTTTGGTTTTCATCAGGCTGTTGCCATTATGTGTTGTGTGTGTACAATCTTGATTTCTTAGACGCATTTCAACAGTTTTACTTCGATATTAAATTTGTAGGGGAAATCACTTAGTTTAATTTGTGGTGCATTAACATGGCTACGAGATCATGATGCAAAAGAACAAGAGGAAATGAAAAATATACTTTCTGGTAATATGAAAATTGAGTAAGAATTCCTTTATTATCTAATTACTATCTGTGGAGACACTTTCTGTGAGTTTATTATGATCCCTGAGCATGCACATGCATGCACATGTTATAAGTTTGTGCGTATGGCTTTTCTGACGATTAATGATTAATAATTTTGTCTTCTAGAGACGATAAAAGTGGAGAAAAAACAGGTATTTATTGAAGATACAAAGCCTGAAGCTATTCTCAAATACCACTCTTCTGCTATGATTGTTATTTCTTGATATAGAGCACATAATGTTTTGGTATGATATCTTGTGTAGCATAATATGCTAAAATAAAATTAAAATCAGACCTAAAGTAAATGTACTAATTTACAAAATGCAGTAATTTCTAAATAAAAAATCTTTAATTTGGACGAATCAAATTATCAACTCCGCATATTCATTTGAAGGCGTGAAATGCTACAAATAATTTAAGTATTGCGTTTTATATATAATTTTAGTTTAAATCATTTCCCTTCTCAAGACCACTACTACTTACCCTCTTATTCATTCTCTTGCAACCCATCAATCAGCTCTGAAGCCCCGGCACATGTGAGACATGTCAGCTAATGAGCTGAATATAGTTAATAGAACACAGTTTATCAATCTTCATATGAGGTTTACCATCAATTTCTGTGATACATATCACCATGTGGATAAACAAACTCACATTCCTCTATTTTTGTTTTGTTTTATAGCACAGTAGGTTTTAGCGCTGGTTCTGCAGCCGGCAGGATTAGAGTTTGGTGTGAGTTTAAACCTTACTAAGTTATCCAGGGTAAAGTATATTATTAACTTCCAGGGTTTATGCTATCAGATTTTAAATAAAATGCCAAAAACAATCAAAATCATTAGGTTTTCAAGCAGTAAGTTGTTTTCTTCAAAAAGGTATGTTTCATTAAAATTTTAAACATTATTCAGTCGTCTGTATAATAACGAAGTGCTTGAGTATCCTTTTCTTTGCAACTTGTTTAACAAATACAAAATCCAGTTTAAATAATTTAAAGTTCAGATAGCAAATCTTTTTGTTTAGAACCAGATTGGGTTGAAGATTTTTTTCAACAGAAAGCGGCAAAAGATAGGATAGATAAAATGAAAGTGAGTGTAAAACGCAGTTCTTATTTTAAATTTTAGTCTAGAAAGCCAAGCTGCTATGTATAAAACAATATTATTAAGAACAAGAACAGTACTGGAATTTTGAAAGATAATTATGTAAGAAGGCTGTGCGTTACCATAAAAGTTATGGTATTACCTGCATACTTTGAAGGTAAGAAAGAATCTGTACATCCTTTAGCTTATAAAAAATACATCTTAACATCCGATAAATTATTTTTGGAGCCTCTAATTCAGCGTATAACATATTTTTACATTTCAGGATAAAGAGGTAAACAAAAATAAACAAAGAGAAAAGCTTCAAGGAATAAGAAAGGAACGAAGAATAGCAAAACGAAAAGTAAGTAGTTTTTAGCACTCCAAACGAAGTTGGATGTGCGGTTGCTATTACTTTGTGGCAGAGGCGGTGTTCAGCTTTTCTTATTAGCCATGTCCACTGAGGTGCTACTATTTTGAAATTTGGAACCAGCATGCAAGGCAATATTTTAGAACTCCCCCAAATTATTTTGATTTCATCCACTCGGGTCTGTGTTTTGAGAAAAAATATCCAAATTGCGTTTTCAGACCATTGCTTGGACCGAAAAGGCAACGAGACTACTGGCCAATTTTTTCCAATTTCGTTGACTTGGACCGAGTATCTGTGAAAAAGGGGATAAATCTCATCTAGATCTCCACTTTTGAATAAATTTATTCAAAAGTGGAGACTTGAAAAATTTTCAAAAATTTGAATTCTTTGAGGTTTTGGGCACATTCAAACAAATATCATACCCAAAAGATAAGAGAAAAAGTGGAGACTTCTGCAGTAATTCTCAAATCCTGCAGGTGGCAGCAGGAAAATTTTTTGCAATATTATAATAATACTTATATGTGATTAATTTATATACGAAATGCATGGTCTGAAATAAAGGGGCAATGAGTGTGCAGTAGTAATAGTGACAGTAGGCAGGTTCAAACCACCAACTGCTCTCAATCTGATGGTAAGGGTTAAGTGTATTATGAGCAAAAGCTATAACGAGGTATACACACGCCTTACCATCAGACTGATAGCTCAGTTGGCAGAGCGTTGGAACGGAAATCCAGAGGTCGCTGGTTCAAATCCGACTCAGTCCACTATCATTTCTACACACTCAAAAAGTTCTTCCAATACTTAAATTATTTGAATTATTTTGTACAAGACTTCTGAATAAAATTTTCATTAAAAACACGACAAGGCCTTTCGATTTATATAATATTAATTAACTACACTGTATATACTATATTATATATGCTATTATATTATATGCTATACACTATACACAATATACATAGATATAACTTTTAATACAGTTCTTTTGATTTTTCGATTTTGCCAGCTCAGGATTGAGTATTTTGGTGGAAAAGGGATATTTTCAGAAGTGGATACTTTGAGAATTTGAATTCTATGAGGTTTTTCACCCAAATATCATACCCAAATGTTAACGGAAGAAATAAAGTCTTACAACATTTTTGACATTTTTATGAGACTTTCACCATGGCACCCACTTTGTATTTTGGGAAGCTTCTTCTGCAATATTTTGAGATTATAACATATCAATGATTAGAAACAATTTTAAAACGATCTTTTGGGTTTTAGGAATTGAAATCTCCATTTTGATTGTAGGAAGTTCGGTTGCATTATTCTATTGTCTATTAGTTTCTTTTATTGTTAATTTTAATAACTGATGATGAAAAATGTAACCATATTTATTATATATTTTTATTTAGCCTTAACTTTTGTAAATAAAAGACATACATGGTTTATACTACCAATAAAAACAAAGTATAGTAAAAGCATAAGTGTATGTTATGTATAGCCTATATACATATAGCCAATTTACCTATACTTGTATCCTGTAAAGACAAGATTTCTTTAAAACATTAAAAGCATAGCTTTTTTCCTACTAAATTTATAACATGCATTATCCTCTACTTTTATAATACTATGATCTAATTATGTGTTAGGTGTAACTTTTGTTCGGTTTGACGGGCTACTTTCAATAGTGTACCTTTGATTAGTGAGTTTGATACTGTGGATTTTAGAGATTTTAAATTAAATGCAAAACTTAATAATCAGTAACAACTGAGAACTTTTCGATCCATCTCCAAACTATGTGTATGAAAATGCATGTCCATTGCTTTTACAAAAAATAAATGGAAATTACTGACTGAAGTCGATCGCAATAATGTCAATTGGGCACCTGAATGATGAATGGAAATCTGACTTTAGAGATATACATTCATACTAAAATTTGTTGAAGAACAAAATGGTATATTTTTCCTCCTCAAAAATGTTGTCATAGATCGTCAAAAGTGACATCATGGGTCCCAAGAACACAAAATTGATTGGGACATGTATAGAGGCTACTATATTACTATAAGTTATTATATAAGTTACTATAAGTTGAAAACTCTTTAAATTCACCAGTTATACATTCCAAATCTACAATTTAGAGAAGAAAATAATACTATCATTATCAGAAACACGAAACTGATTTGGGCTACTTACTTTGGGCTACTTTTTTTAGAAGGTCTTAACATTGTTAAAAAATCTACATAATGGTTTATCGTCCAAATAAATTGTAAATATCCTAATTTATGTAATCAATTCAATTCATCAGCAGATTTTTACTGAATGTTCTTCTCTGGATTGTAGATTAAGACAACGTTTAAATGGTGGCTTTAAAGTTATGAAGTATTTTACCCTAACATTCTGGCATTCTCTAGAAAGTGCATCAATATTTTTGTTGTTCCTGCAGAGAGAAGACTGTCCATCAATAGATATACAGAACAATGCCAATGATGATGATGTAAAGGATTTGGAAAAGCAGGAGGAAGATTCTGAACTTGTATTGGCAGATTACTCAAGTGATAATGAAAGTAGTATAAAAGAGGAAGAAAGGTCAGAAATAAGATTTAACACTGAATGAACTAAAGCATTTTAACATATCTTCAGCATTATCTCTATACTGAATGAGTCAATGTATCCCTTGTTGTATAACTTAAGATCAAGCAACAATATGAAAGTTTGTGATTTGTATTTTTTTATTATGCACATTTTCATATAATTTTTTAAAAAATATACTTTGTTATGCACTCCTCCACATGGTGTTTTTCAAAATTCCACATGATGAGTTTCCACATCAGCAATCAACTTAATATTGTTTTCCAAAGCATTATTAATTATTAGCCATATTGAGTGGGTTAATACAGGAAATACATGAATTTGATTTGCTTAAAATGCTTGACCATGGGCTTCGTACAAACCAGTATTAATTCTGTATTCTTAGCAAACATAATGGTATCTTAAAATTTAAACAAAACAAAAACAAATCATTTAACGCGAATCATTCAATTAGAAAAAATATTCATGTCACTCACTGGTTACTGGGATTTGGACAGAGCGTCCAGATTATCAAACTTAAAAAAAGAAATAACAAAAAAAAAAAAAAAGTTTTGGCAAAATAAAAAAAAAAATAAGACGATGAGGGTACCTTTTTCTACTTTTTGCTGCAAGTTATATACCTAGACAACACATTAGAAATAGCTGTAGGATATATGAACATGAATGGAGGGCATAACAGCTCGAAATTCACATGTTGCTAAAAAAAAAACTTGGGTTTTGAGCTAAAAAAATACTTGAAACAAAGTTTAGATAAGCCAAGCGGCTTATGGAAGCTTAATAAGGCAATTAACTATTCCTAAAGATACTCAAACGATACATCTAGAATCTTTTCGCCGCGGGAAGCGTACGGAAACAAGCTCTACAGACTTCCCTCCTCTTAATGTTTTCAGAGAATTTCAAAGAAATCATTAAAAAATCTGGACTCGTTTGCTTCCCGCGGCGAAAAGAATATGCCGAAACTGTTCTAGAACCTTTCTACATAACATACAAATAGCATTTGGAAGGAGGAAATAACGTTTTATCCGTAACTCCGACATATTTTCGCGAGCGGTACAAATAAGCACCTTTGCATCTCGTCCTGTATGGCCGCTATTTTTAATTTCTTGGTCTCACTATCTTTTTCTCGCTACTTATCGATTGCAAATAATACCCGGGCAGGCAGGGCACAAAAATACGCCGCGGGTGCAAAATTAGCGCCACAGGCGTGAATTTTTTACTTTTTAGACTCTGTGGACGCTATTTTAACGGGAATTGATAAAAAACAAATGGAAACGGTAGATTATGATGTGCCGTATATGAAACCGTGTGGTTATTGCCAGGATTTTTAAAATCAGCACCGCTAGGCCCATTTTAAAATCGTTTTTCATTTTTTCCACGAGAAAATGGAAATAACACGACAATAACCACATGGTTTCCTATTCTACAACATATTTCGCTCCTTTTGCCAAAGAAATTACCCAAAAAGCTTTGCTGCCAGAATCTACAAGTCGATTTGAATTTTCCGCGTGTAACGAAAAATAGACGAAAAAAAACCCCGCTCGGTGGATCTTTCAAAAATTAATGTGTTTTCCTAATGGAAACCAATAAGTGTTATATATGTATGTATTAAGGAGGGTTCCAGCTTTCTAGAACAGTTTACTTCGTAGAATAAGAGTAAGTTTAGTTGAAATATTCAGAATTTTGTTAAATTTTGTGCTAGATTCGGAAGATTATGTTCGCTATTTCCATAATGAAACATCAGTGATGTCAATATTTTCTATAGGCTAGGTTTACCTTTTGCCCGGTTTGACGGGCGACTTTTCAACATTGCGTTTATTTGTTTTTGTTTAGCACTGATGAAGAGAAGGATGAAAACATTGAGGAGGAAGAAACTGGCACAAAAGTATGAATATACATAATAAACCCATTAACTATTTTTTTATGAAAGTATCACCATGGTTACATGTGCACCATGGTTACATGCAAACAAGGATTATATTGTCAGAGGTTAGATTTCCTCACAATCTTTGTACAAGTACCTCTGATTCATCAAACAATTAATCATATTCGAATCATATTGTATTTTAACTAGTAATTTTACAAAAGTATGTTTTATGCGAACATTAATAATCATAACACTTGCATTTTCTATAAATATTTATTGTTTAGATATTTTACTGCAGTCGAACACATTCTCAACTTACTCAATTTGTCCATGAGGTTCAAAAATCACCATTTGCAGATAAGGTTAAAGTTGTTGCATTAGCTTCACGCCAGGTTTGACTTTTTTCTTTATCTAATTGAGTTAACTCAAAAACGGATTCGATGTAAAACTTATTGAGATGTGAGGATTTGATTTAAGTAGTGTTTGAACGTCTACTGATTTTACTGGTTATCTTGGTTACCTTATTGACATTCCTAATATGGTTTTAATTTTACAGAACTTGAGATAAGCTTGATCACAAAAGCAGTTGGAATTGTTTCTTTAGAGTTATTGCATTAACAAAGATGTCCAAAACTTGAAATTTGCTTCTAAAATAAATGAAAAATGTCTTGATATGCAAAAGAAGAACAAAGGTAGGTTTTTCCTTGAGAATAAAATGTTATGCGTCAAAACATGGAATCAATTAGTATTACTGTATTATTACTCGGATGATAAGGCCATGATTTCTATATGAAATTCTATTGACTAAGAGATAGACATATTTTACAGTATTGCCCACTCGATTGTTGTAGTGATCATAATGGTAGCAAAAAATGGAATAAACAAGTCATTCTTCCTATTCTAGATGTTGTAGGAGATGTCATTGTATTGAAACTGTAAATAATCTTTGCGGATATCAATGCAATGTTTTCTTTTTCTTTATGAATGTTTGTATCCTTAAAATAAATAATACAGAGAGTGATATGTTTATTTACATTTGAAGATTTCCAAGTAATATATTATGAGTGTATTTGTTTTGACCCTCCAACTCATCTGGACCATCCAAATCATCTGGATGAAAAAAGGTATGAAACCATTAGAATGCAGATGGTTTGGATTGTTTTGATATGTACAAATTCAATTAGGTATTTATACATCACAGTTACTTAGATATGATCCTGCTGTATTTATGGTGTTCATTAAAAAAATTGCACATGTGTTTACATAGGGTGGTCGCACGGGCTGTTTCTTGTCATTGAAATCCTTGCTTCAGAAGAAAATTTGTCTTCTAATTAATTCCTATGAAATAATAGTGTCATTTGGAACTCTTTAATAAACAAAAACCTTCACTCTGAAATAAACACTCCCACTTTCAAGTGCCGTCCTCTAATTAACGCCGCATCTCTAAACCTAATGAAAAAATAAACACCACAGTGTTTAAAAGAGGAAATACGGTAGCTTCTAATTTTTATTTGATTTTAATTTGAAGTTAGTGAACAGTTGACTGCTAATAATGCTTTCATAAAAAAACGTTTCTTTCAATTTGTAATGATCATGACATATATAGCTATTACGCTTTTATTAGGAGGTTTAAATTCTATAGACAATAAATATATATAATATAAGCCAGCAAAATAAGAGATCAAACTATTATAGAACTTTGAGTTGTTGTTAATATTTCAGAAGATATTTCTAGCATGATTTCTACCCCTTCCTAGTTTTAAACATTAATCATAACTAGAAAATTGTATGACTGGAAAGAAAAATAGATTTTAAGCAGTAAGGTTTATATTTGAAAAGATAGAGTTATTATGGTAAATTTACCCATTACCGTATCTTTAAATGATGAGCTAATGATATTACTAATTAGGATGCTGTTTATATCCAAACCTACAAAGATTGACAATTGTCTTTGTATATTGTATTGTTTATGCACAATGCCTATGCATTCTTATACATAACCTTTGTATGTAATATCATTTACTTACAGTCACACATAGCTTTTATTCATATAGCCTATATACATAAAGCTATACACATGTAACCTATACACATATAGCTTGTACACATAATAGCCTTTATACATACAGCCAATACAGACATTACCTATATACATATAGCCTAAGTCTATCTACATGTAGAATATATATATATAAACAAGTAGCCAATAAAGCACAGCTGACGAAGTATATACTGAAAGGCATACTGTGCAATTTTTTATTGACATAATATAATATTTTATCGTGATTTTAAACCATTTTGTTGCTTGTTTGTCTTCCCGCTGTTATTATTAATAATATTTATATATATAAATATAGATATACATAATGTAGATATAGATATATATTGCGTGTATAATAATTTTTTAAAACTACAAGGACATGGTCATATAGGAACAACGTTCTAGTGTATACATGGTACTATGATGTATAATGTGCGTATGCGAATCATTTCTATGTGCTAGGTATAAGTTTTGCTCGGTTTGGCAGGTTACATTTCAACGTCAAGTTTAATTGCTCTTCAAGCATGCTATACTCTTAATTCCTAACCTCATTTATGCATTACCAAGTAAGCAGGATTATACTCTTAACTGACTTCAATATTGTCCTGCATTGCTTTTGGTAACAATTAGTATAGACTTACTTTAAATAAAGATTATTGTTATGACATATTGTACCCACCCTTCTTTCTAGAGAACTATTAATTTGCAAAGTGATTGACACGAAATGCATTGTTTTAATAAGTTGATTTTTTATCTTCATTTTGAACTCCAGCAAGCATAATCTTAATCATATAATATTTTGATATAATAGAAAAGAAAACTGAGAAGTCCATTGAAAATCAACCGAAGAAAAGAAGGAAGAAGCAAAAGACATCTGGTTGTCAATACTATAATTACAAAAAATTTCAAGAATTCAAAGATCATGCCACTGTAAGCACTGTTCTATCATATACTGCAACAAACTTGAAACAATGACATCATGCCTCTGTAAAATAGCAGATCTAGAAAATGTAAGTTTAACTATGTCATATAAATGAATGATGAGGGAGTACGAAAATATTATAATTTTACAGGTGGATGTTCAAGATATTGAGCAGTTAGTAACACTTGGAAAGGATTTAGACACTTGTCCATATTATGGAAGTAGATATTCTATTCCTGAAGCTCAGGTAAATTTGTCTTATATTAACTTTAGTGTTTAGAAATTGCTACCATTTTATTGATGAGTGACTACAGGGTCACTTGTCATTGGTTTCGTATTTGTGGGATGGTGTGTGTGTGTCCATTTGTTTCTGAGCAGAGAGGTTGTGTACAATCTACCCTTTGTCATATTTTCTTGAATAATCCTTAGATCAACTGTAATAAGCACTTCCTCTAAATAAGCACCGTTTTGAATGTGGATGTTTTTAATAATCGCGCCCTACTTGGACAGTAACCTGTTTTCTTAGAAGAAATATGTTATGGCGAACTACCATTTTCTTGATGATGACAATGATGAACTTGATATTTGAAATATGTAACACAATTTGTATGTCTTGAAAAATAATGATGATAAAAAAAGTTCCTTTTCATTTCACAAATTTGCAATGGGTCTCTCTCTTTACTAAGTGGAATAAAGGAAATGAAGTTGAAGGAAAATGAAGCGTTTTCTGCTCAGAGTTTAGTTTTTCCAAAGCATTTGTTCAAACATAGTGATAATCCAGAAAAATAATATTATCTGGATATAATAATTTATAGGGGAAAGGAGAATAAAGAAAATGTATTCAGGGCTACCAACTTGTTGTAAACTACTAAACTTTTGTTCCTCCTTAGTTCTTTTCTTGTAACTATGATTAGATAATTAGATTACAATTAGATATAAAACCTGATTATATGCCCTGACCTTACCTAGTCTTTTGTCAGCCATCGTACGTTAGAACCATCGTACATTAAGTTACCAAGCAAATCTGAAAATAGATTGAATTAATTTAGTTCTGGAAATTAATTTTATTCTTGTTAATTGCCAGTAGTTTCTCAGAAAACATGTTGCAAGCGTATTAGGCCCCGCCATGATAGTGATTCGTATGTATTTTTATATACAACGTCAATAAATTTTTGCCGATCTGTGCTACAAGAAGAGGTAATCTTGTACTCCTAAAACGTTGTTAAGTGTATCTTCTTTTTAGCTTGTTGTATTACCATACCAAACCCTTCTTCACAAGTCAACACGAGAATCTGTTGGTGTAAAGTTAAAAGGAAATATAGTTGTTATCGATGAGGGACATAACCTAATTGATACAATCAATAATATACATAGCATAGAAATCACTCATTCTCAGGTTTGCATAAAAAATACACAAAAAAGAAACTTTGAGTCTATTTAATTATATTTTAATCTTTCTTTCTTGATCCAAGTAGTCCTCACTGTGAATTAACAGCTTAAGAATACCTGATGGCAGAACATTATCATCTTCCTAATTGAGCACTAGGCCAGTAATGCTTTGAAAATAATTTTGTATGTTACTTTCCCCGAAAGCATAAAAGAATGTGAATTGTGCAAAAGTAGACTTTGCATGCCTACTGGGATAAGCATATCAGTGGAAAATTGTATGCTTATTGTTTTATAGATATCACAATCAGTCAGTCAATTATCTCAGAATACCTGATGGTAGAACATTATCATCTTTCTAATTGAGCACCAGGCCAGTAATGCTTTGAAAATAATTTTGTATGTAACTTTCCCAGAAAGCATAAAAGAATGTGAATTGTGCAAAAGTAGACTTTGCATGCCTACTGGGATAAGCATATCAGTGGAAAATTG
>JAULBZ010001415.1:0-22319 GCA_032360805.1 Neoturris breviconis | reverse complement strand
AAAAAAGGACAGGGGGTGGGGGGGGCGTAATGTTAATTCTCATCTTTCGTCATTATAAATTGTCTGCGTCATTTTAGCTCTCTGCCAAGTAGTGACCTTGGTGCCTTGCAGCGACTGATTTAAACAAAAAGACTCGGCCCTGAGAAATACATACTTCAGATTTTAAGTTCTGTCAAAAAAATTGTCTGCTAGGAAATAGATCGACCACCTATAAGATATTATTGTTGATCGAGGGTATGACACGACGCAATAATATATGAGAGCCACATACCAAAACACTTAAAAACATCTTGTGTGCCTGGCAACCTTTAAATATAATAATAATAAACAGATTTGCAGGCAAAATTATGCCTCTATGAATCCAAGGATATTAAAAAGAAACACTTTCTTTTGTTTCTTTTTAATATCCTTGGTCCAACTCAACCTCTAATTATGCTAATTCAGCACAATCTGCAATTAGAAGTTTATTTTTACTTATCCGACGGCTGAAAATAATAAACCTTCTAATTACTTTTTAAAATGCAGAAGTTTAAATGTTTGATAGATAACACCCATCGAGCCCCGATTGGTTTTTAGCCGTTGACGTCATATTTCGTAAGCAATGACTTCATTTTTTGCCAAATTTTGTTTCATTTAAATTCCTCTCCAAATGTTAGATTAGGAAAGTAACATTTTCAAGAAGAAAGAATTTTGACATTAAAAAACAGTTTGCTGCTAAAAATGTGCCTTAACGTCGTTGAGCAAAATACGTTTACGGTACTTGGATATCATATCCATGTAGACATATGCTGTCTAAACATTTTTCTCCACAATTCATTGAGATAAATGATCCTCCCTGACTTGGGAGAAAATTTTGAAATTAAAGAGGATGAAAAATCCATGCGGTTTAAACGGAGGCTTTGGGTACCATAGTCAATCCAGACTGATGGAGAATTTTGAAATCTTAATTTAATTGAGAAACGAGAACATAAAATAATTATGATTATAGTAGTGGAAACAACCTCATCCATCAGGCTATAAAAGAGAAGAATCCCTGATGGAAACGAGGTTAGTCTTGGGGAATGAAAATAACAATCGTTCACAACCCTATTGTTGCATAATGCGAAAGTATGATCACGGATCAGTCTGTATATAGACTGTGTATTACCTTATATGGACTGTGTATTACCATATGTGATACATTACGTCAGTTTTTCTGTAACGAAGTCTTTCTCGTGTTAATGATCAATTATCATTTGTTTTATTACACTTTAAGGGAAGAAAATTCTTGCAAAAATACGCGAAAATCTTTTTCATTGAAAATTTATTCCTACGAAAAACTTTTTTTATTGTATCCACGAGCGTGTTCATTCACACAAAATGTTTTGACAAGATCCAACCGTAAAAGTTAATCCCAAAATTTTCACATGCAGTATTTCTCAGACCGCGAATGTTTCTTCTTCCTTTTGGGGGTTGTTTCAACTCCCTCCATAACTTTTGATGGAACCATGCTGTAGTGTTGAAACTTTCCAGAATGGTAGGTCAACACATAATAAATATTTTGCTATAATTATTTTTTTGATGCCGTCACTAATTATGATGACGTCATCAAATCAAATCAAGGTGGGGAAAAAATAAATTTTTTAGGTGAAAAAACTCTTAGTCACCAAAATTTCTCAGAATGTTTTTCAAGCAAAAGTAAGTAAGGAAATTAGTGGGTTGAAACACTCCTAGTAGGAATAGGGTTAAGTTGGGTTTTTAATTAACAAAATAATACGCGTTTTAGCACGCACAGTACGCGTTTCAGCACGCACAGAAAGCAAATTTTGTGAAATCCGCGTATCGAAAGGAGATGCGTCGCATAAAAAAAGGTGAAGTCAACTTTTTACAAAGTACGTGAATGAAAACACTGGATTTATTGAAGTTAGCGTGCCATTTTTAAGTGGAAATTCGGCTTAAAATTATAACAGTAAAGAAGCCTAGAGAAACGTTTCAAACTTTGAACTAGTTGTTACCAACTGGTGTTATTAAACCTAAACGTTTTAAGTCTAGGAAGTGAGCATTTGAGCCCTCGGGTCATGTTCTTGGACTACTATAATGCTACTTCAGTAAAAGAGTTATAAATCATGTTATAAGAAACGATTTGGTACAAACATTTTATGACATCAGGATTATTTTTGATGACGCCATCAAATATTCTAAGAAACCTCTTAACCCTATAAGACCCGGACATTTAGGATGTCTAATAACTCGAGGGGGTGGGGGGAGGGTGGAGTACAATGTATCATACCCCAATAACTTTTAAATTACTGCTCCGTTTTACTTGAAACTTGGTCACAATATACCCCAGACTCTATCATATCCTGAAATATAATAAAGATTTTTATACGTCATTATTTCATGCAGAAAGTGAGTATCCAACCACAGTACCTGTGAAACCTGACATAAAAGGCAAAAATGGAAGTTTAGGTAGAACAATTAATTGTCTTATTATATTATGAATGGTTTTTCAACTATCACACAGTAAAAAGCGTTGTAATGCCTTGCCGACCAGATTCATACGGTATTTAAAGGAGTCAATCTTGGGCCTAATACGATTAGCGGATCAGAAGTTATACGGAAATTTCGTGGGTTGTGGTTTTTTAATTTTTGCGATTTGGGGGCAAATCACAAAAATAAATTCCGCAAACTCTGTCAAATTTGAAGCGATCGCAAAAATAAATTCCGCACTTGAGAACAAAACTTCAATGTAATACCCAGGATGTTTTTAACATCTTTTGTTTGTTCATTTTCTTCAATGTGTCGAATCCTAAGTATACCCAATGCATATATAATATAGTTCATCCTTCTCTGGTTCAGTATGTATTTTTAACTTTATTTGGTGGTCTGACCACCAAAGAATTCCACATTTTCATCATTTAGAGTACGAAACGCAAAATAAATTTCGCAATGTTCCGCGTAAAAATAAATCACTCAAAATCTACTATTTTTACATCGCTCGTCAACAAAAATAAATTGCGCAAAAAGTTCTTCCTGCAATAGTTTTGCAAAAAACTAGCTACAATTATGGCCATAAATAATTGGCACAAAGTAAAATTCGTGCAAAAATTTGGAACTTCGACCTTGGCAAGCCTTATGTTTTGATTAGCATGATGAACGGAATGAATTTTCGAATTTTTCCCAAGAGCCTTAACAGTAGGCTGCTAGAATCATAGAATCAACCCGAATTTATCGGGTTTGTAAAATCGTAACACAGTGTGAAAGTCCCGTATTTCTCCTTATTCGGACTATGTATATGCATTACATCGGTTGAACATCAAAATAGAATAGGGCACTGCACAATAAAGAAGTTATTACATCGCAACAAGTTCTACTTTGAGCAGCCAACGTCTCATTTCCATGTATTTGTGAATAGATCATCTATTCAAAGTAGTAACATTCAGTTTTATGTCAAAAACATTTTTAAGTGCTTGTTTGCTAGAATAATTTTATTGATTTCCTGCTTTACAAATTCTCATGATGTTTTTGATATTAGTAACGAAGGTAGAATAATAATCCCACGGTGTAAGCCAACATATAGTTTCGTGCGACTAATCCCGACGTTTGTGGAAAATAAAAGCTCCACGTTCCCCTGTATACTTCCGGCGGTCCTAACTGTTCAACCCAAAACCAAATTGACACAATACTTTTATCACTGAATTTCGATTAAGATACTAAATATACAGTAAAGATACTAAAGGACAGCATAGCGTGAGAGATTACTGAGCACTGACACGTACATCTTCGTGAAATAGACCTCTTCACAAATACATGAAACGAGGCGTTGGCAGCTCAAAGTAAAACGTGTTGCAATGCAATAACTTTATTTTTTGCAGTAGTCGCGAAAATTTAAATTTAGCATGATCATTTGCATCTTTATTTTAACTTTTTAAATTGTATCAAGATGAAGACTGAAGGCATGCGATTGTTATACCTCGAAATTTATGAAATGTTATCCGACGCTGTAATGTTTGTTTGTTATGTGTTCTATTTATAGAAGAGTGTGAGTGAAGTTAAAGTATCACACAGAAGCTCGATCAAAGATACTTTGTCTAATGATGATCTTTTTGTTGTTTATTTTATTGATTATTTTAAAAGAACGTAGTTCCATCATCAATCTCCATTATAACATGATTTCTTGTTGTTCTTGGCAGTGTTTTCATCAATAACAAAGGTTTTACTTGATCAGAAGTAAACGTAAACGTTAGTCGAAATGTGTCATTAATTACCTCTCTAGTAATTTCCCTTTCCTGACAAAATGTTGACAAAATTTGCTGTAGGGGGACAAAATAATGGTTCAAAATAGCGAATGTTCGAGTTAACGTGTGATTTTTATAAGGAATTATTAAAAAAGATTCAAGGAACGAAGGGAACGGAGAAAATACATCATATCACTGACATTATGCGTCATCAATTAAACCAACAGAAATGACGATACCTTTTAAAGCAATTGAATTTAAAAATGCCAGAAAAATGTAAAAATAACAAAAGTCCTATAAATGACAAAGTACCTATCAAACTCATCAAATTTGCACCGGACGAAATATTTGATATAATAAAGTAGCGAGTCAAGGAGAGTATCCAAAATAACTTATGTCTCCTGGGTGCACTTTAAAACCTGGAAACCGAACAAAAGAACCACTACTAAATCTACGTCCCATACCTTTTTCAGTACTCAGAAAAATACTAACTGTATATCTTATGAAAAGAATTGGAACACGAATAGGTGCAGAAATACCACCAAGTTAAGCAGCTCATAGAAAAGGCAGAAGTACCACAGAGCATGTGCTGTATTCAGTACAAAATTCATCATTGAAAAATTTATAATCTTGGACAAAAATACTGTAGACAAAGTGAAATTTTTGCAAAAAGTCGAAATTTCAACTTGAGGGAAAAGTCTAAAATTTTGATTAGGAAGGCGAATGGCACGAAAATTCTAATTTGTTCAAAAGTCTGGATACTAGGCTGCTGTGAGCAACAGAATTTGCCGAGTTTGGTAATACCCCGAAGTCCTAATTCAGTTTATTCGATAAATCTTCATGGGCTTCTCGTGGTCGTTTTCCGCATTTTTGTTTTACTTATGGAGCGTCTTGTTCGTCACAATTTGCAAAATGTCTCATATCTCATGTCAAGGATTGTAGCTATAACATGAAAATATGAAAATGTAAATCTTATCATGCATGATATGAGCAAATAATTTGACTCCAAACTAAACAACATTAGCTACAACAAGATCTAAGGAGACAGCGCAAGTAGAAGAACTTAATCAAAGTATTTCTAAATGTAGAGTTAACAGCTAAATGTGGAAACAACACTAGTAAATACTTCACAAGAGACACGAGTGCCCCTTATGGTCACTGTGCATGTGTCGATGAATTCACTTATTACCTAGCTAAAGCGCTTGAATAATAATTATGATTACAAACATGACTACGCAGAAATTCAACAACCTACATAACATGACTACACCTACAAAAACGAAAAATAACATCGAATTACATCAGCATCAGTCAAAAATATCGAGTTGACAGAAAGAAAAATGGTGGTGGAATCCATTATATAAGTATGAAAAGATATTCCCAACAAAATACTCACAAAACACAACTTTTCAAGTGACATGTGAGAATTTGTTGAAAATTAATCTTAGAAAGGTAAAGTGGTTACTTTTAGGCACTCATCCAAGTCAATTTGATCAATACTATTATGAAACTATTAGTAATGCAATCGATATTTTAATAGTACATACGAGAATTTATTGTCTCTTTTTAAACACAGTGGAAACTGAACCATGTTTAAGCTCTTTTATCAAGATGATGTCAAAAGTTTTAAAAATATAGATAATCCGAGTTGTATCGATTTAATCTTAACAAAATAGCAGAAACTGTTTTCAAAATACAACAGTTCTATCTACTGGTTTGTCAGATCACCACAAAATGGTCTCAATAGTATTTAAAACAAAATTTCAAAACGCGAAATCAAAGCAAATTACTTACCAAGATTACAAAACATTTGACAATAAATTATTTAAGAATGATCTTATTACCTATTATATTACCTGGACGGTCTCTTTCTTTTGCATCATTAGGTTTGGACCAAGTTAAAAAAAGGTCAAATTTAAAGATAAAATGAGCAATTACTTTTAAAAATATTCCTGTCAAGCACCTGCAAGAATGTTTCGATGTCTGGGGAGAAAAAATGCATATAACTATAGGAAATGCTATTATTTCGATCTCTTTTCCAAAATAATTAGAATTAGCAGATATAGACCTGTTAGCGAATTATCAACCATATTAAAAGTATTTAAGAGACTTATGCAAAATCAAAATCAAAATTATTTCCCAAATTGACAAATACCTGTCGCCATATCTATGCGGATATAGAAAATGATATATTGCCCAACATGCACTGATATCACTAATCGAAAAACAAAACATCATTAGACAAAGAAGGCTATGCTGGTGCATTCAAATCTATTAAAGGCTTTTGATACATTAAACCATGAATTTTTTATAACGAAATTAAATGCATAAGGATTTAGCCCCTCTACCCTTAACTCTGATAAGAAACTATCTAACAAACAGATGGCAAATAACAAAAATAAATTCAGAATTTAGTTCATGATCTGAATTGGTGGTGTTCCTTAATTCTAGACCCGCTTAGCCCTAATACTAGAGCTTACTGATTAACCCTAATACTAGGGTTGACTGATTAGTCCTAATACTGGGTTTACTGACTAGCCCTAATATTAGGGTTTAGCGATTAGCCCTAATAACTTTAGTAATAGGGTAAGGGTTAGGATTATTGCTAGGTTATTTATTAAAGCTAAATAAAAAAAGCCTGGAAACGAAATTATTGGAGATAATTGCGCCATACATGGTAAATATTTATTGAGCCGAGATTGTTAAATCTATACCCTCATAAATGTGTAAAATTCATAACAAACATATCACGTGATCATAACAAATACAACTTCTCAAGAAAATATAGCTACGATAGAAAGAAGAGAGCTTACACTACTGTTTCAACAACTGATATGATTTGCTATGATGAGGTTAACTACTAGAAGTACTATTTTCAGAAAATCACCATGACGTCGCGAGCCTGAATCCTTATTATTTTTGAGTTCCCATAGTATTCCGCATCATGGAACTCTGACTAGAGAATGCGGACACAGATAGCCATATGTCTATTTTAAAAACTTTCTTGCCTCTGGCGTGAAAATTGAATAATAATAATGTGTTTTTAAAACACATGGTTTTTAAGATTGTTAAAACAAACATATTCGATATTAAGATTGGTTTTTATTAGCTTTCAGTAAAAATAAAAAAACTTTGTTCAAGTTATAATAACGAAGGAACACTAGACAATGGAACAATGTAATAGAAAAATATTCTTTTTTTGAAGGAATTCTAAATTCTTTTATTAAAAAGTACTTCCTCTGTTGCATTGTGATTATATGTTTCTAATTCACATTTGGACTAATTAATAATGTCATGATAACAGTTTGAAATGTTAATTTCTAATTGCTTTTTAATGATCATACCATATTAAAAAAAAAAAAATGAAGGAGGAAACTTCCTAAAATGAAAATGAAGACTTTAATCCACAAAATTATAAGATTGTTTTAAAAAACATGTCTTTATATCTTCAAAAATTGAGGAGAAAGCTTCCTCAAAATATAAAATGCCAAAAAGAATCAAGATCAAAGTCTCATAGAAAAATAATTCTTCAAGTATTTCCTAAGTCTAAATGTGATTATGGTCGAATCCTTTTATAATCGATGAAAAAAGTTTAAAATTTCTAACTCAATTATTTAACTTTTGCCTCAATATTTTGATGAACGATTAAATAAATGATTTTAAAATTCTAAATTAAAATAGACTTTTATTCTCATCTTTGGTTGAAACCCATTTTAAAAATATATCATTTTAGTGAATATTGTCAAAGTTTCATAGATAATAAATGTTGTCCAAATAAGACTGTGGTCAGTCTCACAGCATGTTAATTGTTTTTCTAAGTCAACTATTTAACTTTACGCAATATTGTTTCAGAAAGTAGACGAAGTCGAAAACAATTAGGCGAGAGGTCTCGTAATATTGCTTACAATGCCAATACGAATTTCAGGATGATACTTTACCTTTTGAACATTTTTTGCCCAAAACTCGAACGCGAGGGGACGAAAATTTGCTAATGCTGCTACCAAGTTCAAAATGCTTTAACGCGGCGACAGTTTGCAACTTGTTTAGTATTCGTGATGTTGACGTTGTAATGACATCACTCTTACTTTATTTTTACATTTCGATTTTTTTGCTTTCTATTTTTGGATATTTTTACCTCCTTAAATATTGATATCAGATGAAAATTTATATTAGAACATCCATCATATCAGGGGGTCATGGTCAAAAGAGTTGTATGCCAAAGAATACGTGATGTTAATCCGAAATATTTCTAGAATAACAAAACAACAGAAATTAGTCACGTGATGGAATGGTACTCTCCTCCGTGTTTTTTGGTGGAATTTTTGTTTGTGTTGACAAGATAAGACTAACATTTGTGGCGTTATACATATATATTTATTGAGAAAACGTTTAAACTCTCGAGACTGTCTGATCTTTTTTTTGACAGGCCATATGGGTGTTAATAAATATAAATTTTAGCAGTCTATGCAGGAGACAATAATGGTACTTCAGAAACCCTTGTTAGGGAATCCCTAATACAATATATAAAGAAAACATTGGAAAAGTTTGTGAAAAGTGCGTTCAGTTGACAGAAGACAGTTTTACATGAAAGAAGTTAATTTATCATGATGTATCTTACAACAATGATGATCTGCATACTTCTTGTTATTCTGGCAATAATTCATACTGATGCTGATCAATGTCCATCAAAATGTATATGTGGTCCCATACAAACATCTTGCAGAGAGCATATGAATTCAACAGAAGTACGATATCTTGCTGAACAAATACCTATACACGTTGAAAGATTATACATAGAACAGCAATCGTTTAAAACATTTAATATATGTTATCTAAGAAAACTTGAAAAATTAAAAGAACTTTATTTGTCGTTTAATAAACTGGAGTATGTTCCACAAAATGTTTCAGATTGTCTTCCAAATCTGGAGCAAATATCAATGACTGGAAATAATATCAAGCAACTAAATCTGACAGATTTAACCAGTTATAAAAATATAAAAGCGTTACGACTGAGTAACAATGAGATTAAAGAAATACTGCCACGTACATTTAAAACGATGTCAAAATTAACACATCTCTGGATAGGTGTGAACTATTTATCTGTTCTTCATAGCTCTGCTTTCTTTGGACTAACAAATTTAGGTGAATTGCATTTACAATTAAATCAAATTGAAGTCATCCAACAGAACGTATTCTCGAATATGAAAAAACTGAAAATACTTGATCTAAGCAATAACAGGATAAAATACATTGCAAACAAATCCTTTACAAATACTAGTATTTATCATTTGAACTTGCGAAGAAATCGATTGGTTAATATATCAATAGATGCTTTCGATAATGCTTACTTCAATCGGCTCATTTTAATTGAAAACTCGTTAAATTGTAATTGTGAGACGCTTGATGCTGTCTATAATGTTTCAGACGTTCTGTATGCAATGTGTGACAAACCAGAAAAAGTAAGCAAACTAACGATGAACGAGGCAATTAAATTGGCGGTAGATCCATGCAATGATACGCTAAATTGTGCGAGTTACTTTCAAAACGTAGATGATACACACTGTAATACAAATATAAAAACAACGAGCGTTCCTGTAGTATTTAGTAGAACTCTGGTTATTGCAATTTCCACATCTAGTGCATTATTATTTTTAGTATTAATTATACTTGCAACTTTGCTCGTTTGTTACCATCAGAAACGATCCACTGCAAATATTGCCTTGACGACAGATAAAGACGTTGAGATTGTGATGAAGATGAACGACTTAATTGAAAACGATCATCAGCGGGTGTTTAAGCTTGATTCAAATGAACCTGCTAGTAAGATCCTAGAGAGTAGCCAAATTAAAGAGAATGCTTCAAGAAAATTATCAATGGTGAAGTTAAAGTTTTTACGACAAGGATATAGTTCTTCAAGTGATCTAAAGAAACGAGATAAAGAACTTTCCAGTGTAATGGAACACAAAGATAAGAACCCGACAGATTCTGATCAAAACAAAGGGATATTTACCATTCAGGAGAAACACGATACTGAAAAGACAAATGAATGTCCTGATAGCAACGAAATAAAACATTCGTATCCTAACGACGCTTTTAAGATTGAAGAAAATTCTAATATCTGTCCAAAAGGTGTTACTGTGTCAGTACATAATATAGAAAAGAAACGCAAAACAGGAAATATATCTCCTCCTTATCAGCAACTTCATCAAACAACAACGCAAAATTCTTCCGATTCCGATGGTTCTGATAAAGATTCCGGAATTCATATAGAATGTGGACAAAAACGTAGTGTGGTCGATAAAGTGGATATTGACCTTTGAGTTTATTATTCAAAAATGTCAGAAAACCTTTAATTACACATGTAAATATTATTACAACAAAAATATTATAATACCATTGCGGTTGGAAAGTACTCACTCAGCGAGTAAAAACTTGTTTAAAGTCCACAGTAAAGACACGTTTTCACTGCTGACTTTGAACAAGTTATTGTCCACTGAACAGTGTCATATTATGTAGTCTCCATATGTTGTGCACTCAATCAACCAGTCCAGGTGAAGGAATTATATGACCACCTGCACGAAATCAGTTTCGGAGGAAACCGTTACATGTTATGTAACATGTTATAACGATTTGCTCATATCATGGTAAAAGCTTGATAGACATGTTAAAAATCTGTGCAAATAAACATACAGTGTCTTAAATAACATGTTAGATAGACTTTCAAACATGCCTGGAGCCAACCATTATAACATTGTTTTTTTCGTGACCTAACATGTTATACAACACGTTGTACCGTTTACACCGAACTTTGCTGTAGAGAGTAGATGTTTTCCTATATACAAGTAGCTTTAAGGTCGATTTTCATTACTTTCATGGAAAAGTCAAAAGAAGAGAAGACATTCCATTTCTGGTCACATGAAAGACAAAACATTTCATTGGTTGAGATTAATGTCACATATTAAGTGACGTCAATTTCTACCAAGAAGATTTTCCTTTGATTTTCGTGCTCAGTTTCCGCCTAATAGAAATGAACATTTAATTACACGTTATGATTGTTCGTCTAGTTATTGCACTTATGGGCGTATTCACACCGAAAATCTTCTGGACACGTAGCGTGTGATATTGTTTTCTGTTTATGTGTTAACACTATTTCTACTGGGGGGTTGTTTCATTTTAGTGACCAAAAATTACCTGTTTTGATTTGATCATAATTAATGACATCATTAAAGTAATAATTGTTATGGAGTTATTGAAACACCCCCCTCCCCCAGTATTGAAGAGCCACTAAACAGCTCAGTCTTAATAGGGTTATGGCAAGAAATTTTTGCGAGAAGTTTGAATAATAAATTTTTGAATAGAAGGACAAATTAATGTTCTTTTTGCCTTGGGTTTCTAAAAAACTTTTGCGAATTTTAACTTTGGAAGAAATTATTGCAAGTGTAATTCTTTCTGCAGATATTACACTATATTTCTGCAGATATTCCTACTGATTTTTGCGCGCGCAAAGATGTTCGTAAATGCGACAAATTTAGTACAGATTTTACGCGCAAATCGATGTTCGCGAAAATTAATAAGCGCAAAAAGTTTGTTCAAAAACGGATAATGTATTACCGAATAATGTATTACCTGTAATGAAACGTTTCTTCTGTCGATATTACGCATGTTTTCTGTCGATATTTCAAGTAATGTAATGATTCTCTATTCATATTACGCGTAATGTAACGGGTTTTTTTTGCCGATTTTACGCGTAATGTAATGTTTTTTCCAGATGGACATTCACATTTGCTTATTTCTATTAAGGTTTGAACCTACATTGTATTTACTTTATTTTTATAAAATGTACATTTTACTTAAACGAAAATACTTTCCTATCATACGTGATTTCTATAACTCCGGAACTACATACTCAGTGATTAGCACGAAATTTCACGCCCCCTTTTCAAAATAATCTAATATCAAAACAAATTGTAACTTACGCAATATAACGCAAATAGTTTTACGTGAGAAGTAAACTAGAGAGAGAATACAGTAGTCGGTCTAAGAAAATCGTAAGATGAAACGAGAATCGGAATTTACTTAACTTAAATCAGAAAGACGGTTTTGTTCAAGCTCGTCCCCAGCACCTTTTGACTTTTTTTTATTTTTCTCGGTCCGAGAAAAAATAAAAAAATGTCAAAAGGTGCTGGGGACGAGCTTGGGTTTTGTTTTCTCACGGGCTTTTTCCCCCTTCCGTTGTCTTTTCCTTGTGGTTGCCTGGTTACAGAGGGTCTGACGTAGGAAGCACCAAACTTTCTTTTCGTAGGTAAGCAAGAAGAAAGCAATACACTCACGACAAATCCAAGTAGCTATGTAACATTTGTGGCCATATTGCCAAGTTCACACTACTGAGATTTATTATCACTCAATGAGAAAAAATTTCGATGTGAATTTCAATATTGATAAGGCGGAACCTCTTTGATGTCTTATATTCTCATGCAAGTGCAATCGCAACATGTTGCATTATATGCACTCGAAATATTAGGTCTAATTCAATTCAGAGCACATAATATAGGTTACCCATAGGCAAAATTGTACATAGCTATACCATTGCCTTAAAATTCCCATAGTTATTCTCACGATCTAAATGCTGAGCATTTTCTGAAGAAAGATATCAAAGGTACAGTATTGGGGGTGGTTGAAAATTCTTCTAACAAATTAATTAAGCAAGAGGAGGGGGGTTGGCAAATTGGAAAAATTCAAAAATGCGAAAATTCAAAAATTAATAAGCGTCTATCTATCAATGCACTAAGTAAAACTAGATATGAAGATAAGATATATATGTTCACAGAAATCAAAATTTCAAAAATATTTCTCAGTCTCTACTTCTCCCCTTATCATTTGGGTGATAATGGTTATTTTTTTTGGTAAATTTTGGTCAAAGTCTTCACTTTTTAAAAAATTCCCCTTTTCGGCGATACTCGGTCCCGAGTTGAAGAAATCAAATAAAAAAATTACCAGCGATCTCGTAATATTTGGAACTAGTAGCTCAGTAGGCAAAATCTTGTTCAGAGTTCGCAGTAAATACGCTAGAAAAACAGCATTTGGCGTTGTTCTAGCGTCTTTACTGCGGACTTTAAACAAGTTTTTACACACTGGTGATTAAAATATAGCTATATATAAATCATTATATTATATGATACTCTCAAATATGACTATGACAAATATAAACATAGAAACAAAACAAGTTATAACTAAGACGCTAGAACAACATTTAGTGTCTTTACTGCGGACTTTGAACAAGTTTTTGCTCACTGGGATATCACTTGTTTACTGCCTTTCAAGTCACTTATCCATCGTACAAAAATACTGAAACGTGGATCTATTGCATACATGTTAATTGGAAAATTTAAGAATTGGTCACGCTGGCGGTACTAGGAGTCTATCCAGGGCTCACAGTTCAAATAAAATTTTGTTACAATGGTGATAAGTGGAAACCGGCTTAGCAAACACACAACGTCAGATCACCGTTCTGACGTTGTAACGACACTGATCCGACGTGCGCTCGTTGGACTTAATTAAGTTTTTATCCCAATAAAACTCTTTTTTGAAAAAACCCTGCTAACTCACGACGTCGGAACAACGTCGTGACGTCATTTTCGTGTGCCCATTAGGAAATGGTTTATAGAGTTACACAAGAGATGTTCGACACTTTTGAAACAAAGAATAGCTCTATTCTTATTGGACCCATACTTTTGAAGTTTCCATGTTCCACGACTTTTGGGATATTTTCATCATTTTAGTATTTTGAAACGCGACACTTGAAACATTGATTAGCTATTGAGAGTATTCCAAATATTTAGAAAGTAGATCAAATTTTTAGAATTGTAAACATATGGGTCTAACATGTTTTCCAGCTATGCAATTTAAATATCTGAAGTAAACCCAAGAAAAGTGCTCTAGCACATTCTTATAGAATAATTTTTTATATGTTATTCTAGTGAGAAAAAACTTGTTAAAAGTCCGCCGTAAAAACGCTAGAACAACGACGTTTGACTTTGTTTTATAGCGCCTTTACTGCTGACTTTGAGCAAGTTTTTTCTATCATCGTCACATTGCAGAAATTGGTTCCAAATTCTTTGTAACAATGAAACAAATCTATTGCAAGATCGTTGACATAAGTACCCTCCTTCGCATATATTACAAATGCTGCAAAAGTTAAAATTGAGAGAATAAAATAAAATTTACAGAAAAGTGGGTCAAATCAGCGATTCACAGTATGAAAGACTACTGAATACGGATAAATTTAATTCCGTACTCGGACAGTGAGTTACACTGGTCCGTATTCAGTAGTCTTTCACACTGCAATTTTGAATTTGATTCGTTTCTTCGTGCAGAACATACCCACACAACAAGCCTGAATATAACTGCCTGACATCACCCGTAGAGGAGTGTTATGAAGCCGAAAACGATACTCACAAAACACTCAAGTTATATTCAGGCTTGCACAACCAACCAGTTGTAGGCACTCTTTCTAAGCAAATATACAAGCCTCAAAATAACTGTTGGGTATCACTTGCGGGTGAAGTTTTTTTGAGTACAATATTGAGCTCCGAAGCTGAAAACTGTACTAAAAAACACTCCCCCAAAGGTGATAAGAAAAATATATATATATACAGTGTTCTAAATATAGGTTGAATTCAATTAGGCGGAAAATTCCGCGCGAAAGCTAAAAGAAGACATTCTATTGGTAGAAATTGATGTCAATTTCCACCAATGGAATGTCTTCTTTTGGTTTTTGCGTGGAATTTTCCAGTTATTTGATTTCATTTTAATCAATAAAAAATATGTGTGAATAATAATGCAATTTTTGCAAAACTCTCAGTACAATGACAGTGAACGAAATAAGAGTAAAGAATCACTCTGGAGGAGGGTAAAGTGACCATATTTTGATTTTTTTGAAAATCATTTTGGTATAGTTTTGGAACAAAGAAATTTCACCTAATAAAAGGTTTTTCGCACCACCTGTTCTCTCGTGATGCTATTCGGAGCCCCAAAAAGCCCAACTTGTATAGGGATAAATCAGTCAAATGGATAATGTAAAGGCGGACTCCACAAGGCAAATTCGTTCGCACGAATTCAAAATGAAACCATTGCATTGGTTGAAAGTGACGTCTTCTGTCAAAAAATGTAATGGTTTCATTTAGAATTCGCGCGAACAAATTTGACATGTGGAGATCCGCCCTTACATTACCGATTTGACTATATTGTTATATGTTAACAGTCTTCAGTAAATTAAACTAGTATTTTTGTGATCTTGTTGATTGTTTGATGAAGAAATAGTCGTATGCCTTGGTATGGCAGTAATGATATGATAAGGTATTGCAGTTGTTGAAACATTTAAAGTAGAAGAAGTAGTTGATGTTGTAGTGGCAGTTGTCAATTTCGTTGGTAATGGGAAAACCATTGATGAACAATCAGTGTAAAAATATTCATCCCTGCTTTCCACACGTTCGGTATTCATCCAATATGATATTTCACCAAACGCTCTAAATTCCAAATTGAGTACAAACTATAAGCATGTGATCTAATTAGCCATAAAATTGTATAATATAGTTTAGTCAATGTTCTAAGGGGATAAAATTTAAATATAAGAGTAATGAGCCAATCCCAGTGCGCAAAAACTTGTTCAAAGTCCGCAGTAAAGACGCTATAACAATGTTGTTCGGCGTTGTTCTAGAGTCTTTACTGCGGACTTTGCGCACGTTTTCGCGCACATGGTGTTTAGCTTTTTTAAATCCACCAAAATGTGTCTTAGTAAAATTAATACTCGCCTTGCATTCCCAATTTCTGATAAAAATGAACAAAATACAGTAGGTGCTTGTGAAATACACCATCTGTCTATAAACATATCAAATGACTCTGAAAATTCTCTAAAATTAAGGATATATTTAAGCATATTTTCCATTCTCTGTGACAAACCTAAGCTACTTCCTAAATTTTGGTAGACGTCTGAATATAACTATCGGTAATCCCCTGTGGAGGACTGTTTTTTTGGGGAAGTAAAAATATAAAAACTAACGATGTCGTTTTTCGGGATTAATGTCCTTATAAACCATTAAAACTCAATTAATAATAATGTTCAGAAAAGTGTAGATAAAAGGAATGATTAAAACTTACTTGAGGAGCTGAGCGAAATAGTATCGATCTTTGTAACATTCTTGTCTAAGGTAAATAAGAGAAAAGAACAACTTGAAATATTTCAGTGTTCGAAAATAGAACAAATTATCACTGTAAATAGGTCATGCTAGAAAGGCACACCACTTTTATGAACTGGATTCCGCCAGAGTGCCATATTGTTTCGAATAACCTTTGTGTAAATGCTGAAGTATTGAAACTTTACATTCAGTATATTCCTAATTTAAACATAAAAAGAAGTACCAATGCTAATAACTTATTCATTATTTATAATACAGTATAGCCATCAAACTTTCAGCAATGACTAATTTCAAGTTTCATGACACTGCATGAAATCCTGAGATCTCAAAACCCAGCCTAAATAGGGTTACGGGAAAATATTTGTAACATGCGCAGCTTTCTGAATTCCAAAATTCTTTATTATTTTCTTGTTTATAAGTACACACCCTTATATTATGCACTTTTTTTAGAGAGGTGCTTATTTAAGATGCTTATTTAGGGAAACCTGGTATGTGCCTATAAACCCAAGGCTAAACATCGTAGTAATTGAAAACTCACTTGACGTATTTTGCAGTATCACCCTCGTATGATATATTCATCGTAACTGGAAACTGAAACAGAAGGAGGAGCATTTTTAGAGTAAACTTTTTAACTGCACTATACTCAAATACTCACTGCAGCGCACAAAAAAGAAATTATCGCATTGCCTCAAGTTCTACTTTGAGCAGCCAATGCCTCGTTTTCATGTGTTTGTGAATAGGTCTATTTATCTAAAACGGACACCTTCGGTTAAAAAAACTGTCCGCTTTAAAGAGATGTCCACCTTAGGAACCGTCTCAAAAATAAAATTTACTGACGAGATGATCTTGCAATGGATTGCGAAGAAACCAATCCATTGCAAGCTCACTGACCTAACACACTTCTGCACAGATTCACTTTTGTTGAATTTTCTCAATTTTAGTTGATTTAACCCTAACAAAAAAGTTGGTTTTTGGAGCGAAATTTTGAGATGGTCCCTTATAGAAAGTTGACATAATTCTACTAAAACTACGTAGTGAAAGAAATTATTTTTCACCACCTGTTTTGATTTGATGACGTCATCATAAATAATGACGTCATCAAAAAAATAATTGTGCCAAAATGTTTATTATGTGTTGACCTAACATTCTGGAAAGTTTCAACACTACAGCATAGTTTCAAAGTTATGGAGGGGGGGTTGGAACACCTTAAACTTTCTCTAGGATTTCCCAAAAATGCTTTTTTGCCTTTCACAATAAATATTTGACAGGTAGTAAAAAAATAATTCAATTTATTTTTTCCTCTTACTTTTGCAACTATGTTTTTCCGACACCTGCTTTGTCATGATGATGGCCACGAGTGGAGTGATGACGTTATTAAGAAAATAATCATTATAAAAATGTTAATTTTCTGTAAACTTTCAAAACTACAGCATGGTTCCATCAAACGTTATGTAGGGTGTACTACAACCCCCGAAATTTCTGTTCGACTCTGATCGACTTATCTTATTAGGTCCAAAATTGGCGACTTTTCACGTTATTGTATTGAAAACTTTTCACCAAAACATTTCCAAAAAATTTCTCCAAACGAGCCCAGGTCCACTTTTGGACTTCGGGACCGGAAATTTTGAATTTTTTTTTTTTGTTTAAATTCAGTATTATTTTGGTCTACAAGGTATTACAACGGCATTTTATTGATAAAGCATTCATAATTAGAGCAATATAAATAGAACAATATAATTAAATCTTATAGCTAAATTTCCATTTTCGCCTTCCAAGATTTTTTTCAGGGTACTGCGGTTGAATACTCACATTCCGCACAGACGTATGCAAATTCTTTATTACATTTTCGGATAGTAGAGAGCCTGGGGTATATTGTGAACAAGTTTTAAGTAAAATGGAGCAGTAGTTAAAAAATTATTGAGGTGTCGTACATTTTAGACCCATAAAAAGCCCGGGTCCTATAGGGTTAAGTTAGGGTGAAACCATTTTTGGGTGTTGATAAAAGCATTGGAAAATCACATTGCTCTCCAAGATGCTATATAAATCCCTTCCCTATATAGATATACCTTCAAGGTTCTTCTTATTCCAACTTTAATCTTGTGATGTACGTTGTCTGTACTAACAAGTCTTTGCACATAAAACAATTGCATGGAAACATAATTTAAAGTAATGGGAAAGAAATTTTTATTGTCGATATTGACTTCAAACTATAAGAGATAATAATAATACAATTAATTGTAACACATAGTGACAGTACATCATGTTTATAAAAAGTAATATTACTTTTTTAACATCTAACGCTCCAATCCAGAAGCTATACAAATTCCATAAATCCTCTAATTAGCAGCCGCCCTCGAATAAGCGTTCCCTCTAATAAGTGCAGTGTTTTATGTAAAGTATTAATTAGTCGCCCTCTCACAATAGCGCTCTCTCTCTAATTAGGAGAATAAAGCATTCCATTAGTGAACAAACCTTGTTGCAGCCCAAATAGGCATATTAAATGAGCATGAACATGATTCGTTCAAAACAATCACAGTTGTGGGTACCGGGTTCGTTCCCATCCCTCAGAAACTATTGTGTTCATATTCCAATAAAACGAGTTAAGGTGGTTCGAAGCGAAACAAAACATTTTTTCTGCATATTTACACTGGTTGTTTGCTTGAGGAGGCATAAACATTACAAGCAAATCCAACTCTATTCCCGCACCTGTGTTCCCCCGCATATACACACATGTACTTTCTTTTTTTCCATAATACAACCAAGTCGACAGCCACTATATAATACATACCAGGCAGACTTAGGAGTAACTATCATTTTAAATAATATCATATGATGTATAAGTATACCGATGCTATGTGTGTATAAGCTACATAGGCTTTATAGGCTACATGAATTTATGCTTCATAGACTATACAGTACAATATACATAGGCTATATGCATGAAACAAAGAAACTAAAATATTTACTTGTCAAAAAATTTGCATTACCCTAAAGATTTCTGTTAAATCAAATATTTGAAAATAAAGAAACACTAGTCAATGGAAAAATGCAAACTTTGGATGAATTTTATTAAGAAAGCTTCATTATTGCCAATATATATTGTATTATATTTCTAATTCACATAAAAAATCATTAACTTTACTTAAGATGTAGTAGTCATGTTTTACAACCCTTAAAGGAGAACTCCGATGATGAAGATGTTGATGAACTTGACTCGAGTAGGATGGAGAATCTGTACTAGTTAGCGTAGATGCAAAAGCCATTGCGTTATATTATATACAGTAATTGAATGTAAATGCTGCAGGGAGTATGAAAAGTTACTGAGCTCCAAGCTCAAAAATATTAACATAGCACGACAGCATAAAGAAAAAATTGTGTCTTAACAAAACTGTCCTTGAGACGGCATACATTTTGCATAGAAGATGAAACAGAATCTTCAAAGAATTCGATACAATGTCCAATAACTAAATCATTCTTTCTTTTATACACTGTTCATTTTTTCACTGTTTTTCTTTTACAAAAAACTTTTAGACATACTGAAGTCAATCGGAAATTATAAATTCCAATTTTGCGCATGAGTAATTTAGAATAAGTAGATAATAGAATAAGTGCTGGTTTACATTTAATAAAGCGAAAATTTATGCATCAATTACTCATACTCATGTCAATTATCATACCCACGACCTCAAAGCATAAAAATTATCATACCCACGACCTCAAAGCATAAAAATGTGTGATCGCTTATATGTTTAGATATTTTGCTTCGCGAAATGACGTCAGAAAAAATTTGATAACGAACAGGGTTGCTTATAAAAAGTTTACCCAAATGGTTATGGTGAGTGATCTTCTATGTAAATTTTCAGCCGAACCAAGTAATATTGCAAAGAGAAAATTTACAGAGTGATATTTCAGATATAATTATGAACAATTTAAGATGAACTTTTCATACTGTCGTAAGTGAATAACATTAATATTTTACCTACAAATTAAAGAAAAAAGCTTCCCAAAGTCAAAATGAAGACTACAATTCCTAAAACTAAAAATTCTTTATAAAACCCATCTCTTATCATTGATTTATTTTATATCTCAAAAAATTGAGGAGGAAGCTTTTCCGAAAACTTTACTGAATGTGGTCAAAACCTCATAGAATTCAAAATTTTCAAAATCTTCACGTCTCCCCTTTGTTTGGGTAAAAAAGATTATTATTTAATTATCAACTTTACTGAATGTGACCATATCCTCATAAAATGTCTCCACATTTGAATAAATTTTTTTTGCCTAAAATCCCGATACCACACTTTCTCAGTAAAAAAAGGTTGGGTGTCACCACCGCATTATGATAATAGAAGCACATCCAAACTATGATTGATGGGAAAAAATTCCTAGATAAACACAAATCAAGCTTGTATTGTACAACTTTAAAAATAAGAAATGGTTACCCCATAAAGCATCCAAGGTATCTTCCTATTAAAATCAAAGTCTTTGACTTCATTTGCAGTGATAAAGATTTGTACATTACGTGGATAAAGAAAGTAAGTTGAAAAACCACCAACAATTAGAATGAAGAATAACAAGACAGCTATCTTTAGTTTTCTAAAAGGAATTATTTTTTTCTAGATAGCAAAAACCAATGTCAGTGTGTCTATTCCGTTTTGGTGAGAGCAGGCTGCTAGTATTCACACCTGTTAGACTCTTTCTACTTTCTCAGTCGGCAAAAATGTAAACAAAAAATAAACCAATCAGCTAGGTCAAATTTTTCAGCTTTTGTTGGTATTGTTTGAACAACAGTGTAAAACAATACAACAATTGATGTAAAACAATAGGATTTTGGCAATTTGATATGTATATAAGCCAATAATATATATTGAGTTCTATAAATGTAGCCTGGCTTTTATCATACTTTTTATCTGATGTAATAAAAGATGGTAACATTGCCGTATCAACCAGTATTTGATAGAACCATGTGATAGGAATGGTAAACTCTATCAACTGAACTCACACTTTGTGATAAGCTAACTGGAAATGACCCTTGTGTTTATTACATTAAACATTTTGTCAGTCAAGGGGCTGTTTAGATGAACAAATCTCATGCCGGTATAAAAATCGCATTATTTCATACCGGTCTCTACCCGAATCTTTACCAGTATTTACATGCTATGGGCTATAGAAATTCGTACCGGTACGAATCTCATACCTGTCTGGCAGATATGTATGAGATTTCGTACGGGTATGAGATTTACATGTAAACATAACAAACCAATATGAAAATGATTGCACTTTTGTGCTAAAGTGTTAATGCATGTGCAAATGATATTTTTCTTTTAATAAATTGATCAATTACTTTTATTAAGCGACATGAAATCATTCATGCAAAATAAAATATTCTCATGCCGGTATGAGTTTTATGGCGATACAAGATCAGATGCTCCAAGTAAACAGCCCCTGAGACTCTAGTCTAAAAAGTTGTGCATGATGAATATTTAAGTATTTATCAAATTTACAGGTGCATTATATTGATTGAAATTAAACAAAAACTTACGTCCATGCTGGTCGCAATCTTTTATCTTTCACCGGGACAAAAGTAACCATTCCAGAAGAATCTAAATCAACAGTATAACCTTAAAAGCATCCAACAAAACTGAACATAAAAATATAATTAGATCAAGATACTTGGACACCTTTTACTGATTTTCTTCTTAGATTTAAATACAAATTTGCTGTTGTCTTTCTCATAGAATTTTATATACAAAAACATTCTGATCAGTCTAAAATAAATGCAACTTTATTCAAATATTACATAGAATGCTCATACTGAACATCAAATACCAACATTTAGGAGCCATCTCCAAAATTCGTTACCAAAAGCAGATATCTTAGCAGCTTTAAAAAAGTAAAATTCAATAATTTT
>JAULBZ010001414.1:0-22323 GCA_032360805.1 Neoturris breviconis | reverse complement strand
TCTTTTTGCTTTAATTGTCCCAGATATATTTTGGATTTTTTCGGGATTTTTCGCGGGGATTTAATTTCGCGGACGGCTAAGTTTTAGATTTTTTGCGGGGATTTAATTTCGCGGACGACTAAGTTTTAGATTTTTCGCGGGGATTTAATTTCGCGGAGCACCCCAAAATTCGCGAAATCCGCGAAATTTAATCCGCGCGAAAATTAATACACCTAAGGTACATTTTTTACACACTACAACAGCACCAGAAATTTCATATTTTTTTATGAGGGAAAATGACGTTGTTGACATTGGCTGGTTTCCCTCTAGTTATTTCCAAAAAACATGTTCAAAGTTCGCTGTAACGACTCAAAAAACACTCCTCCACAAGTGATGTCAGGCAGTTATATTCAGGCTTGCCATATTAAAATAAATCTACAATGAAGAGTGTACCCAGTGGGCACAACTTGTTCAAAGTCCGCAGTAGAGACACAAGAACAACGTCGTTCGTCGTTGTTGTAGCGTCTTTATTGCTGACTTTGAACGCGTTTTTGCACACTGGGTAAAGTCAACGAGCTTCTTCGGAACGAAAAATCAATCATTGACTTAGTACACTTATCTCTGTAAACATTCACTGCAAGCACTTGAAGCCTAATCGACGTCAACTTTTCGACGTTGATTAAACGTCTAGTACCTACCGAGTTAATAGAGATGCTCCCTATCACATCGTGGCAAAAACTTGTTTAAAGTCTAGAGTAAAGACGCTAGAACAACGTTGTTCTAGCATCTTCACAGCGGATTTCTAACAAGTTTTTGCCCACTATACTACCGAATACGGTCTCGTATACTCCCGTATTTGAACTGCGGATTGCCGTATATTACAATACACGGAACATGCAGAATATACGAAACCGTATTCTGTAATATATTACGTCTATGTACGAGGCAAATATGGAGATATTCAATTAATTGGTTTCTATCATGAAAATAACGATACAGAAAAATTAAAAATTCTAAAACTATGATCACTACTACACACACCCAGATACAATTTATTTGTTGTTATATTGTCTTTATTATGATGTAATGGTCTCCATCGTATACGTTTTACTGTCAATGTAGGTGATATTCTATTTGTGAAGTTAAGGGTAATTTTTTTCAGAAAGAACATTATAACCTGATGCGTATTACACAACACATCAACATATAAAATACAGAGAAAACTTTTTATATTTGCGCAAACATAATTCTGATGTAAGCACTGAGTTTGTCTAGTTTCGATAATGTTCGATTGTGGCGTGAGTGAGCAGTCACCAATTGTAAAACAAGAAGGTGCTTTTTTACATTACATTGCATAAATTTATTAGTAGCACTTTCTAAAATTTCCAAAATATCACAAAGTCTCATAAGTCCCCTGAATAAAAATTCTCCCTTTTCTTGACATAAAACCCTGCATACGCCTCCTCCTCCACCCTCCTCCAAATAAACGCCCTGGGCTAATAAAACCTGCGAGTCGATAAAACCCCCCGAAAAAATCACGTGTTCTTATTTCTAACCTCTTCTTTTCTCTCTGCAAAAACTTTACGTACATATGCTTTACGTACCAAATCCCCGAAGGGGAGATGCACAACTTCAGAAAGCAATATCCCAGCCGGCAAAAACCTGTTCAAAGTCAGCAAAATAACGTTAAAACAACGTTCTGTTGTTCTAACGTCATTTTGCTGACTTTGAACGGGTGTTTGCCGGCTGGGATGATAATTTGCACAAGAAAAGGATACGTTTTCGAAATTTCCAATACACTATTCCAATTCGGTAACGAGGCATCAGAGTATGTGTAAATACTAACTCCACCTGAATCCAGTCCGACTGCAATGATATATCTATGAGATTAAAATTTATACGAGATAAAATTGATAGATATGGTGAGACATCTGTTGAGGAGAGTACTGAGTAAATGATCTTGCGATAGATTGGTCGAAGAAACCAATCCATTGCAAGCTCATTTACCTAACACACTTCTGCACATATTTTTTTATGTTTAATTTTAGTTGATTTATCCCTATCAAAAGTTAGTTTTAGAGCGAAATTTAGGGATGGTTCCTTAAGCATCATTAAATGTATGCATTGCAACACCTTACATAAGAGTTCCAAGCACAACCCTTCTTACAGAAAGAAAGACTCTAAACACAATCTTGCTTTAGAAAATAATCACTATGGAGAAGTGATTGCAGTGTTCCAAATAAGAGCAAATCATCACTAGAAAGTCTTAAGCAATGCTCAAAAATCCCTCCTCAACTATGGTTATTTGCTCTTATTTCGAACACCGGGTTAGCGCAGCTTCTGGCTACAAAGTACTTAGCTACACACTTTGCTCAAAAAGCACTCCTTCACAGGGATTTGTTATTTCTTACATCTCTGTCCTTTCGTAATAGAAAGGCAAACTTTTAAAAAATATGAAAAACAACATACTTTCCATCCTTCGTTTTAGTGTTACAAATGCTAACAGCCGTTACAGAATCACCCACATCCAACGATTCACCAATAACTGACCAACATTGAGTTGCATCGGAACAACCCCAAACAAGTACCTTTTTATCACGTGACACAGTTGCAAAATATTTGCTATCGTGTGACCAATCACATGACCATATAATACGTGTATGCACACTACTCTTTTTATCAGTTTTCTGTATTAGATTAAATTTATATTTATCCTCGGTATCTTGCTTATGTAATGCCCATGTGCGATCTCTGGATACAGACAGTAAATATTCTCCACATGGTGAAAAACACATCTGTGTCACTGTTAGAGTATGAGCAAATAAACTATTCTTTTGACTCCATGTAGACGTATCCCAGATAATTATATTTGCATAATCTGCTTTAGAAGCCTAAAACGAAAGAATTTGTATGTACTCAGTGCTTTGATTGTGCATAAATCCAGGATTTGTCTCCTGGTTCTTTACTAAAAAAAGCACTCCTCCCCAGTTGATTGCCGACAATTATTTAGAGGCTTGCATACTGTATCTTAATTTATAAAGAAATGAAATTAACAATCAGAGAAAAGAAAGTGATGAACGACTAACATTACCTTACAAGAGGTTGCCAACACAGTACCATCTGGAGAAGCGGCTAAAGTAAATAACTCAAAACCATGACCGTATCTACAACAAAATCAATATATATTAATTCTTTCATTTTGATACGAAATATATGGACGACTAACAGTACCTTACAAGAGGTTGCCAAATCGGTACCACCTGTTTGGCTGCAAATTAGCCTCCAAAGATGCTCCTCCACAGGGGAATGCGGACGTGAATTCAGAGGCCTGCATGATCGAATCTTCGCATATCCCCTTTATATACGACTACACTATATAGCATAAAATACAATAAATAGCGAGTAGGATCTTGATACGTCCTTCACTTTAATCCTCATTTACATGCAAATATTTTTATTTGTCAGGGACCATCTCAAAAGTTTGAATCTGTGCAAAAGTGTGTCAGGTCAATCCATTGCAAGATCATTGACTCAGTACTCTCCTAGATTTTATTTTTGAGACGGTCCCTAACAATGTAAAAGATGCTATTTACACACGATAAAGTAAATTGTACATATAAAGGCCGTTTTCCATCAGCGTAAAATTCCGCGCGGAATCCAAATGACGTGTAACGTCAATTTCTACCAATGGAATGTCGTCATTTGCATTCCGCGCGGATTTTTAAGCTAATGGAAATCTACCTTCAAAGTTGGTCTCTAATAGGGGGATACTTCCATGCGAAAGTTAAAAGAAGAAGTTACAGTAGTAAATGACATCATATGACGTCATCTACATAAGAAGGGATGTTATGTTAAATGCGATACCATCCCCAGTAAACAATAACGTCTTAGACGTTGCTCTACCGTCTTTACTGCGGACTTTAAACAAGTTTTGGCCCATTGGGCCGATTACATACACTTCTATATTGCCATTAGTCTAGGGTTTAAAATACAGATAAAACAGTTGCCACCAAAAACTTACAATTTTTGTGTTTCAGGCCATAAAGTATTTTGTAATAAGATATCTTCAACGGGAGGCTCTAAAATGAACGAAAACGGTACAGAAAAACATTCTGAAGTCATGTAACAATAACACTACATTATGAAAAAGCCATTGTTAAATTAATAAAATGTGAAAACTTGAAAACTGTTCTAAGTTACAGTAGAATTAGGGGATAATTTGTCTGAGAAGAATAGTGATACACAACATCTCAATTATTTATTTATTTTGTCAGTTCAAAGATACGGTATAGAAAGCCAAACTGAATGAAAGTAATTTTAAAATAATTTTCATTCCTTATTAAAATAGCATAAAAAAGTCTTTCTACCTCTAAATTCAAAAGGGAATTAATTAAATATGAACTCATTGCATGTATAATAAAACTAATTGTAAATTTTAAATCCCAAATTGCTTTTTAAAGTACATCTCCAAAAAATTAAGGAAAAAGCTTCCCCTACATACGAAAATTTATTGTCAAAGTCTCATAGAAAATTAAAATGTCAAAAGAAAAAAACTACATCTCTACTGCTCCCTTATGATTAGGGTATAGTCTCATAGAAATAAAATTTTCCAAAATTATCATTTGGGTAAAAAAGTATTCACTTTTGAAAAAATCCCTTTTTCACTGATACCCAGTCCTGAGTCGACGAAATCGAAAAGAATTGGCTAGAATGCCGATACCCAACATATTTCAATGTGGCACCACGCCTTTTTGGTTCATTGGACCGAAAACGCAGTTTTTACCCTTTTTGCCCGAAACTAAAATCAAAGTGGACCAAATCAAAAAACGTTTTTTGGCGAGTCTTACCAAATTTCAGAACGTTAGCACCTCAGGAACATGGTTTAATAAAAGCAAAATGCCGACGGCGACGCTGCAAAATGATATAGTAATAGTCCATAAAAACTTTGTTAGGCTAAAATGTCAATACTGTCTGTCCTTTCAGGCTCATTGTTATTGATCAACAATGTTTATTATTTGATTTGTATAATGTAAAATTCGTATGCATCATTTTCTTCACAAAAATAATGGCCCGTAGATTAGCACCCCCCCCCCCCCTCCCCCTGTGTACAAGTCCATGGGCTTGTTCACGAGCAACCTAAGAAGTAGAGGATGTAGAGTATGATATACTTACCAACAAATGTTTGTGAGCAAGCAATCGTTTCGTGAACTACCAGTCGTTGTAGTGTAAATAAAGTTCATTCAACCAAAAAAAATACCAAATAATAAGTATGTCTTTATATACCTATTGATTGGATTTCTTAACGGAAGTATATAACCCAACCCAACCCAAATATTTTCGGGGTTTTACGATATGAATGGAAGTATATAACCCGACCCGATTATTTTCGGGGTTTTACAATATGGCATGCCCGAGACTTCTCCATGGTACACATCTAAATGTGTTCTATAAAGTCCAGTTAGAGTTATTTAATGATGAAGCAATATGTGTATTACTGTTATTTGACTTTTTCAGGAGGTACGAAAAACTTCAATTTTAATGCACGAAAAAAAACCACTATAAGGTAAGCATATAAGCATAAGCACATAAGATACTGTAGAATATATCAGCAACATTACAGAGAACATACCACTAATTAGAGTAGGATTAAACGGAGCAGGATCTTCATTCGCAAATGCAGAAGCTTTCATTGGCTGTGATAGCTGTTCCTTTTTTTCATCCCAACTTTGAATATCACCCTCATACACAGCTTTGTTTGATAAGCCAAGAACAGGAACGGTTGCTCCAAGTGGTAATGAACTTACGACCTGTGGAGAAGAGTTACGAGTCAACAAACTTGTAATTGATAGGGTGCTTTATTACCAAGAAATCAATAAAATTACAGGATCAATCACATTACACCCTTATTCGCATGCACTTATTATGTGGTCATGCCGTTATTCTCAAAATGTTTGCTGGCTTAGCAAACCTAATCAAAGGTATAGTATTAAAAGTAGCCCACCAAACCAAGTAAAAGTTAAACCTAAGCACACAAATATGATTTACATACACACATTATACAGTGTTTGAAATACATTTTTATTAAAATGGCAAAGTTTCAGGTAAAAAAAAAATCACTGTGGAAGAGACTAATGAAATTTCACAAACAGGGCATTATGGTTTCATGTCCTTATTCAGTTGATAAAGTTTCAAATCAAATAAACAATTGTAAGACTTTCATATCATAGCCTGAAGCAACGTTTAAAAATAACTTCTCCACAGAAGATATGAATTGTATACATAAACCATACATCATTACACGCATAGCATTATATATCATGTATAATAAAGTTGTATATTATAAATTATATATTATATATGTTGTGTTTTGGGACTATTAGATATAACTACATTAAAACATGGTCTCTATTAGCAGCGACACTTAACTACTATATACATAACATTTAATAAAAGGTGGTTATCATCATCTGCTGTTAAAATTAAAAATAAAGATCATAAATTTAACAATGCAACAGAAGAAATTGATTTAATTTTATTATAAAATAATAAAATGTTTTTCCTTCTAATTCGCAATGGGAATAAATAAATATAAAATCATTAACTGAAGTAGTAAGTTGGCCGACCACACTCCACTTTCATTAGCTTCTACCACGACGGTATGGGAGGGTGCCATTCCCAGATCAAGTTGACCTATTACCCCAGCATGCTGGTACTCATTTTACCGACCACGTATGGATGAAAAGCTGAGTCAACTATGGCACCTCACCAGGAATTGAACCTGGGCCACTCTGATGAAGTTGGAACGTACTAACCACTATACTATGGTTCATTAACTGAACATTACATATAATAAAACTTTTACGGACTATAAAAGTTTTATAAATGTAATGTTCACATTATATGTTTATTTCAAAATTGAAAAAGAAAGCTTCCAAAAATCAAAATGTAATCAAAATATAATCCTGGTCAAATCCTTATAAACAGTGACAAAAAATTACAAGTTAACAAAATTCGTAAATTAAACATTTTGGTGAACGTAAATCAAATGTCTCCACTTTTGAAAGAATCCCTTTTTCGCTAATACTCGGTCTCGAGTTAACAAATTTTTTAAAAAATTAGCCACGGTCCAATGGCCGAAAATGCAATTTTGACCCTTTTAGTCGTGTGACTAGAACCTTCAGAAATATTTCTTTTGAGATTTTATGTAACTTAACAAAATTTTATGCTAGAAGAATTATTCAAACACACGTTCTTGCAAAATAATGATATCGTCAGGTATTTCCCTATGTAGAAATAAGTGGTCTCAGGTTATGACATATTTTTTGATCCACTGACGTACTTAAGCTGAAATTTTCACAATTTGTGTCTGATAGTTGCAAAAAGTCAGAAACTTTAGTGGTTCAGAGGTTATTATGAATGATTATTGTAACAATATAACAAACCAAACATATAACAAGCCTTAAGGCGGATCTCCACTAGGCGAATTCGTTCGCACAAATTCTAAACGAAGCCATTATATTGGTTGAAAGCGATTTCAACCAATGTAATGGCTTCACTTAAAATTCGAGCAAACGAATTCACATAGGTAGAGGTCTGCCTTTAATTTATAGAAATGAAAATATTGTTTCAAACCTTTTCTGATTCGTGTATCTGAGATATTTCTGAGAAGCTGTCGTAGAAAGCTTTTGGAGCATCAAACACTCGAACCACCTACATTATTCGTATATTATGTTAGTATACAATCTTCTTATACATCAGTGGTTGAAATAAGAGCAAATAATCACTGAGGAGGAGTGACTTTCAAACAGAGATTCAGGCTACAAAGCATAAAGTTATATATAATTACCCATCCTCCACAGTGATTATTTCAGTCACTATATATATACGAGAAAAGAATGGGATGACATTTCTACAGTAAGAAACGGAACTGATCATTGTGACTGAAATGAACTTAGAGTACATATTAGTTCTGAATTAAGTAAGAATTTTGCATAGAAAAAATGGTTCAAGCCATATAGTTAATTTGTTGGGTGTGCTTCTATTGCATGAGCAATAATAGAGAACGTTCTTGTTGAGACCATGTAATTAACTAGTCGATATGCTTTCAATGCATTAGTAGTCAGTAGTCAAGAATCAAGCTATTATACTTTACCTGTTGAATACTTCTACTGTATGAGTGACCAGCAAGAAATAGCAATATGTTCTTGCTTAAATCAGATTATTTGTTGTAATCCAATTATATTAGTCAGTAGTATTTAGTTTCTTGGATGTGGGAAAAAAAATCTTTACCTTCTCTTGTGCTCCTGCAGCATATTTATATCTATTTAACATTGCAATACACTTCATATCATAACCATGCACTTGTGGTCTAGCTATCTCATGCCAAGTTTCCTAAAAGTTCAAGAAGATAATGAATTAGAGATAAAAACCTATGAAAAAACTTTTATATGAAGTTGCCTAGAAGTTTACACTTAAAATGTCTATTAGTCAAAAACGTGTTCAAAGGTGGCAGTAAAGAAGCTAGAACATTGTTGAAGACGTTGTTCTAACGACTCTACTGCGAACTTTGGACCAGTTTTTAACTAATATCAATACTAGTATCATTGAAACATTCAAAGAATATCGTATGCATTTAAAGAATATTTCAAAACATAATCACTTGATAGGATTTGCTCTAACTTATACGAGCCTCTAAGCTACAACACCCTTTTCTGTATGACCCAAAACTTACTGCATATCCATCCCTCCTCCAAGGTGCAAATAATCGAGTGGTTTGATCTGTACTAGCAGTAATTGCAAACTCACCAGCTGGATCCCAATCAAAATCCTGAAAGAATGCAAAATGTTAGCATTGTGTATCAATGAACATAATAGTTTTTGTCTCTCACCAATCAAAAGACCAAGAAACACATCCTTTTCGTAATAATAATAAGTCTTCCTAGTGGGAAAACACTTGTTCAAAATCAGCAGTAAAGACGCTAGAACAATAGGTTAGGAATAGGAATAGGTTTTTGCCCACTAGGTTACCTCTACTTCACCAAAGTGTCCACTAACTGTAATGCATGATTGCCATTGAACCAACTCCTAAATAATGTAATAGAGATATTTGTAAGGCACTGCACTACCAAACATTTTCTTCAAGATTACCTTAAATATATAAGCTGGATGTAAATAACATATAAAAGTACAAATACCTATAAATATAAATTGAAAATGTTTTTGTAAGTCCTTTCAATACATTGCCTTGCATGTTGACAAAAATGATACTAGCCACCTAGCTTGTTTTGTGCCTTTTCTGTGTTTTATATTCAGCAGTACAGCATTTAATAAACTTTTAATTACGTTCTTAATGGGTGGGGGGGGCGGTTTCTAGACATGTTTATATATGTTTTTAAAGCTCAAAACTCCATTCAAGTTTGCATTCGGTTTAACTATATCTATAAGTGTTGCCTGGGAAAATATCTTACAGAAAATGTATAAAAAAATGTTTTTAGGCGTTACTTCTTTCCATTTTAGGTTCCAAAACATGGAACCATTCGGAAATGCCATTTTGTCTTCTGTTTAGAATGCAGTTTGTTATGACCGAGATGCGCATGTGCTAATCACTTTCCAAAATCCGTTGTTCTGACGTCATCGAAATCATATGAAAAAATTGTCGTTTGGTTATAGACTAAGCGGCTGAGCAAAGGGCTATAAATGTAGGCTAAATGATACAGGATCATCCATGCTGCAATAAAAAATGGGATGGCAACACTACATGCTTTGCTTTACGAAAAACTGTTATCAGGCTTAATTAGACAATTAGAAACTTTTAAGAAATAAGGCTCATAAAAACTGTTTTGCATGATGGAACGAAAGCTGATTAGTGAATTACACTTTTAAATTACTTCTTTGTAATACTTTCCCTAGACTATATTGTAGGCTATTTATATTCAGTATAACCTTCATAAATTACCTATCCATTACCCGTCTTATTTTGAGCACACAAAGATTCATAAATTTAACCTTATCCTCTTCTTTTTTCCACATCTTGAATGCTCCTTGATAGCCATGTGAAATTACTGTTTTATTATCTGGTCCAAATGCACAACCATAGTAACCCAATGTGTTACCACCTACATCTCCCATACGAGCCTAAAAAAAACAGCAAAGGTTAAACATAAGAGTCACTGGCAGTTTCAAGGAGCTTTTATTTGTATCATAACCATCTTATTACTACCCATACCTGAAATGATAGAGTATTATTTAAATAAATCGGAATTTCTGTATTTTACAAGAACCAAGTCGAAAAAGAATGCGAATATATTGGGTGAAAATCTACAAGCATTCAAGGAAAAATATACTTTCTTTGATTGGATTTATGAGGTAAGCAAAGTACTGTAGTATCCCAATTTAAAGAATAAATGTCATAAAGTAGATTTGTTATATATCCAAACTATTTTCCACTTCTTTATTTTTTACTTTAATTTTAGGAGATAGGTATTTATTAGAATAGGGCGCTTATTCGTCACGGGCGTTATAGTGATCATTTAGTTACTGCAAGAACTGGCTACCTACCGTGTAAGGTATATTATGAGATATTATTGAACATTCGAATGAATAAATTGAAAATAGTAATTTAATAATTTGATTATTAGTAACCACAATAATCCAACCATACAATGGGGTTTGGAACAAGCTACAAGTGCAATTTGGGAAAAATAATTCAAAGATAATTTAAATATATTAGGGCTTAAAATAACTGCCGGTCATCACTATGGGAGAGAGATTTTTCAAAATATTTTCAGCCAAGTCGGCTCCAGAGTGATGACCGGCAGTTTTTTTAAGCCCTGATATGTATAAATAAAATAATTATTATTATTACTTAAACTTAAACTCATACCTGATCAATCCAAACATGGTTTTCTTCATCAAATTCCCAAATGATCATGGTTTTATCCATACTGACAGACAATAGAGCTGGAGCTATAAAAAAACAGATTATAACATTACGGCTATGATTTTAAGCTACTAATGACATGAAATGTGTTTATGGAAAATAAGAATAATCTTACTCTTTCCTACTAAAGGACCCCAAGATACTCCGTAAATCCAACCTTCGTGTCCAATCAGTACAGATTCCAAGACTACTGTGAATTCTAGAATGAAAAGGTAAGAATGATACAGTAGGTATGTCAGCATTCTACTCTTTATTGGTAATATCACAGAATATTGTAACGCTCCGTGTAAGAACAAAATAAGCACTATGGATGAGGATTTTTGAGAATAGCTTAAAGCCTAAAGCAATGCTCAAAAATTACTCATCCACATTGATTATTTACTCTTACTTTGAACACTTATCTACCTAGAAATAAAGTCAACAGCAGAGGAAGACCACACAGAGAATTCTCACATACCCTATTCCCGCACATATTAGGCATGCCCTTATAAGTGGATTTGAAGTTGTTGCATGCACTTATTTTTTAACTTTAAAATTGGCCTTTATTTGGCAAAGAAACAATTTCAGGAGTACAGAAAGCTAAAAATTTAGAGTGGAATCAGATGTAAAGTCCAATGTTATTAAATAAAACGAACACTGTGCATGTCCACATCACTGTCTGATTCATTGTCGGAGTTGTCATTATCTGTGGAAGTATCTTTGTTTTTGACATTATGTAAATAAAAATTGTTGGAAAAGAAAAACAGACAATTAATAAATTTGTACACCTGAAATGCTGAAAATCAGAGAATGTCCTTATATGCAGGGTGCCCTTATATTTCCGGGAATAGGGTAAGATCAACCAAGCAGAAGGCATCTTACTATGGTTATTACTAATAAAAGATTCCTCTTTCAATACCAACTCATTTATTCCATCTGTCTGAACGCTACTACTTGTAGAAGAAATTCGCCAGAGTCGAATGTATGTATCTTGAGAAGCACTGGCCAAAAGAAGATCTGTACCTGAAACTATAACCGACATACAAGATTTAGTACCTGAAATATTAAGTTCTTATCTTGTTTTCTTGTTAACAGTCGTCATCATTCCAGTAAGTGAGTAGAATGTATATTTTATGAAATATTTTTAAATGGGTCACTGCTAAAAATAGTTCATTTTGTTTTCAGATGTACCATAAATGATTAAATAAATGCACAAGGCCTGAAGCACGGGGCCTAATGCACGGGGGCCTTGTTTATAAAAGAAATAGGGAAAGGGCTTATTCAAAACTAGACAATTAAAAAAAAGGGTCTTATTTAGTTTCCCTAGTACAGACATTGCTTAATTGTGAAAAACCGTTTTTTCCAAACTAATAGTTATCAAAAAGGAGTATATGAGAGGAAATAATGAGAGGAAATAATAAAAAAAGAAAAATGGTGAAGTAAATTTGGTTCCCGATGTAGGTTTTTGTTGATTAAAATAATGATATTGTATTAACCAAAAATATTTTTTCGGTAATTTCACCGTCGCCTAGAGTTTTTCCAATTCAGGTCCTTGGTTTTTGCTTACATAATATTATTTTTATGACCTTTAATTTTTTGTGGCATTTACTACAGGAAAATTAGGTATATCTCTGCGGGAGAACCATAAATTCTAAAGTGAGTAATATGTACTGAATCTTAACCAAAATAATGTGTATCAAATAAAATCATTGTATAATAGGGGTCAAAATAAGCATGTTTTAGCAAGCAGGAATACAACTGCCGGACATCACCAGTAGAAGAGTACTTTATAGTTTTTAGCTGAAAGCTATACTCCAAAAACACTCCTCCACCAAGGTGATGCCATCAGATATACTCAGGCCTGCATAGTATGTCAATTTGTTGAGTTTGATGAGATTACACTCTTCTTCGTAGATACATTGACGTTTCAACCCATCATGAAATGCTTCAGAAATAACTCTTACCTGTATTTGTAAATGCTAAACTTCTGACCCAGTCTTCATGACCACTTAGAGTGAGAACAGGAATAAACTAAATGTAAAATAGATATATAACTCGGTGTTGGAAGGAGAGATTTTTAGGGTAGCTTCAGATTAAAGCACTGCTTTAAAAATGATTATTACAGTGGTTGAAATAAGAGTAAATAATCACTGTGGAGGAAGGATTCTAACAATCTAGAGATATAGCCAGGCTTAATATAACCGGTTATCACTGTGGAGAAGAGATTTTCCCAAATATTTTCAGCTAAATTGGTTAAAAATATTGATAAAAATCTCTCCTCCATAGTGAAATCGGCAGTACTCATCACACAGGTATATATAGATATTATATTATAATAAATTGGGTAAAGGACTTACTGTATCATCTTTTAGTGCATACAACCTAATAAATGTATCATCACAACCACAAGCCAAGATAACACCTGGAATAATAGGTAACATTCATAGATGCATAATGTGCAAGATACAAAATAAATATTTACTTGATCATTAAATAGTATTACATCAATGAATGAGCAGGGCTCAAAATAACAGCCGGTCAAGTTGGCTGAAAATATTCTGAAAAATCTCTCCTCCACAGTGATGACCGATTGTTATTTCGAGCACTGATGAGTGAGTTCTCTCACAGAAGTATTGACGAATACTCCAATATAAAATTTGCTATGATCAAGTGTCCATCGATAATATAAATTCATCTCACAATGGTGATTGAAATCACATTTTCGGTGAAAATATGGAATCTACAGATATCTAGGATAATAATCAACAACATGGATTAAAAGTTATATTCAACAGATTTCAGACATTATCCTAAAGTCACACATCTACAGTAATTACATGCTTTTATTTGCATCTTACCTTTACCATGAGGTAGCCTCGATAAAGCTAAAGTGTGTGCAAAACCGTTACCAAATGATATTGACTGTGAACAACTAAATTCTAAAAAGAATATAGCAAAGGATCCATATAACGCTGTATAAGCCTGGATATAAATTGCCAAACATCACCTGTGGAGGAGTGTTTTTAAAGGAGTGTTTTTGAGTAAGCTGAAAGCTATACTTAAAAAACACTCCTCCACAGGCAATACCTGAAAGTTATATTCAGGGTTGAAAATAGTGAACTGGTTCTAATTTGAAACATAGTTCTCAAATTAGGAACAAATAACCACTATTGAACGAGTGACTTTTGAGCACAGCACCTGAGGCTATGCTCAAATATCACTCCTCCACAGTGACTAATTGTTCTTATTAACAAGGACTGGATATAGATATATAACAGTTTTTCATTTTTTGATTACTTCTATGAATTGCATGTTGAAGGCTACTAATTTAATTTGCAGTGACAGTATCTGAAAAGGTATCCAATGCAGTAGTTAGACGTTGGATCATATCAACACATTTTTCTGGTTATTTTGATGTAATTTTACCTTGATTAAGGCAAAAACAATAAGTTACGAGAAACATTTCTTAAGGTTGAAACCAGAGATTTAATTACAATTTTCAACTTACCAACAGCTCCTATTCTTGTCCATACTTTTATAGTCGAGTCAGATGCAGCAGATGTGATAATCGAGACCTCTTTGTCTCCATCATTATACTTCACTGATACCAATGCACAAACTGAATTACTATGTCCAGATAGACGTTGTTGTAGTTGCCACTAATATGAAAAGGAAGAATTAACTCAAAAGTTATTCTTGGAAAAGAATGTAATTTAGAAATTCCTTTCCAAGTTTTCTGGTTTCAGCCTGAAGCAATGCTCAAATAATCACTTCTCCACAGTAATTATTTACTCTTATTTCAAACACTGAATTTATTTTGCAACCCTCCAAACAATTGAAAATAAATAAATAATAAAGGCCTAAAAATGTATTTTTATCCTTTGCACTTTTTCATGGCTCTTTCACATTTCACAAGTTTGTCTATATCAAGAGGGAAACTTTTTTCAACCAATAGGAAGGAACAAATTGATTTGCATGGTACTTACAATCAAACACCAGTTTGAATGTGACATTCAAAAAAATAGCAAAACTGAATTATAGCAAATATTGGTTAACTTATGACAAGGTTTAATTTCCATGAGTTAAAAAATTTGCCCCGAAAGCCAAAAGAAGACATTTCATTGACAGAAATCGACGTCGTCACACATGTTGTGATGTCAATTTCTACCAATGGAATGTCTTTCTTTGGCTTTCATGGCAAATTTTTCACCTTGTGGAAATCAACGTTAATGAAGTGGCATTTCAAGCATGTAAATTAAAATGTAAATTAAATAAGAAAATTCAAAATTTAAATAAGAAAAAACTTCTTTATCATATCAATCAATCATCTCTGTAAATGGACAAAGTCAAAATCACCATCATATATTTATAAATGAATTGTTAGAAGTTTGTTGATTTTCGTAAAGCACTGAGTAAGGTTCTGCATTTATTCTTATTGGTGTCCAATACATGTTCAAACTTTATAAATTTATTTATATTCCTTATTCCCCAGTATTTATTTGGCATGAATCAATGCAAGTCATAATTTAACAGGTGTTCCTCTCTCAATGCATTAAATTTGTAGATTTTTAGTTTAATACTATTAAAGCTTAGTAGCTTGACGATAACTAGCAAAAACTAACAACAATAGGTGGTTTGCATGACAAGTGGGAACTAACGTTCTCTCTAGTTATTGCTATATATCCTTAATTTTGAGAGAAAGCTAGCGATATCTGCTAAACCTTTTGAAGTGACAGAATTTTATTGCTAATTTTATTGGTTTTCTCAATAAGAAAAGGCGTCACAGGACTTTGTGCTCAGAATCTCTGACGTCGTAAACATTCCTTATTCTGCTATCATACTTATGTGAGTTATCGCTAGATATTGCAGGCAATAAAAATTATTACAGCTGAAAATTGTATGCAAAACTTACTCCTCCACTGGTGAGTTATTTTCAGAAATATTACAGAAACCACATTAATGAACATGAAACATAAATAAAACAACATGAGACCTTTTTATTTTTTCTTTGCCATAATATAATTTCTTTATCTGATGATCCTGATATCAGCTCAGGATCTAAAATCAATACAAAAACAAAAAATAATCAAAAGTAAAGATTCGAAATATATAGAAACAGCATAATACCCAGTGGGCAAAAATTGTCCAAATCTGCAGTATAAATGCTAGAACAACGTCCTTCGGCTATGTTCTAGCGTCTTTACTGCAGACTTTAAACAAGGTTTTGCCCAATTGGTATGCCAAAATATACTCAGAAACGTATAATACAAAGCCAGTGGTCCAAATAAGAGTAAATAATCACTGTAAAGGAGAGATCTTTTAGCATTGTTTCAGGCTTTGTAGACTGTGTAGACTATGCTGAAATATTCCTCCTTCGAGGTGATTATTTGCTCTTATTTCTAGCACTGGTAAGTAAAATAAAAGATATTTGCATTTGTCAGTTTAGTCTAGTTTATACTCATAGGTTATAAACGTTATAAATCATTAGGTCCATGACATAATAAACTGTATGATCTCAATACTGGTAAGTAACTTTGCTATTGTGTAATGCAATGGTTAAATTAACTGTTGTTGGTAATCACTGTGGAGGAGAGATTTGACTGATAGCTTTTAAGCTGAATACTATACTCAAAAAAACACTCTTCCACAGGTGATGTCCGACAGTTATATTTAGGCTTGTATGTAGTCTACATTTTATAACTTATAGTAAGGGCGGATGCTTTTCTTTGTTCTCCCTAAAAAATCCATTTGTAAAGTATCCATCATTGGTTTACTTTGCTGAATTTAGTTTTTTAAATCTACACAAACAGCACACAATTTTGAATTCCAAAAATAGACACTATATGCATCATTACATTATGCAAACTAATATTGTCATTAAAAAACAAAGGTTTAATAAAGAAATAGAAACACAGATGGAAACCTAAAAAAACACATTCCTAATGTCTCTACTATAAATATGGAGTGAATAAAATGTTGGGACACAACGTTACTAGCCTACGTGAATAAACCTCAATGTTTTTCGGCCTACGCACAAATGCCACATTTTCAGTTAAAAAATCCTGCATGCACACTGATGTTCAAATGAATACTGGCAAAAACCGAAGAAATCAACAAAGCTGATTGGTTTAATTCTTTGTTTATTATGTTTTTGCAGATCAATAGAGAAGTGAGACTCACAACGGAAAATATGACATTTATGCATAGACCAAGCTTAACAAGCAAAGGTCTATATCATAGGCTAAAGTCTCCAGGCTTTACATTTTAGTAATACTTACCACTTTCATTTTCTCCCTCTAACCATTGCACACAATTCACTCTTGCTTTATGACCATTTAATACATCAGTAATTTTACCATCCGAACCTTTCACCTAAAAGAAAAATAAAGTTTTACTAGGTCTTTAGGTAATTTGTATTATATTATAGTGTTTAAAATAAGAGCAAATAATTACTGTGGGGGAGCAATTCTCAAAAATCCCTCCTCCACAGTGATTATTTGTTCTTATTTCAAACACTAATATAATATAACACTACATAAAATCATTTAAAAGTAAAAAAATAAATACGTACAAGTTGGAAAATGTGAAAATGGAGAATTGTTAGCTTGTGTTTATACCTAAATTTTGATCTAATATCTCAGCCTATACAGCCTATATTTATCTATGATGAAGAGTGTTAAGTCAATGAGCTTGCAACTGATTGGTTTCTTAGGTACGAAGAAAGCAAACAAATGCAAGTTCATTGATTCAGCACCACTCTTCTCAGCAAAATAAATTTTAGAGAACTCACCACAGGTGTAAAGAGCATAACAGAATTACATCCTCCATAAGCAATTACATTATTCTTGCTCCATGATAATGCTTGAGTGGTACGATTACATCCGCAAGACAAATATTCCATTTGACAATCACTTGAAGCATGATCAATATTCATTATTTGTACTATATTATATAGTTATAGTTAAATGGAAAAGGAAGTTGTAAAAACCTTCTTCGATTTTTCTGCAACACATCAAAATTATGGTGGTGTAGTGGGATGAAAACAACATAATATACTTAATGTCAGAAAGTTTTGCGGGAAAAAACTTCTGTGTTTTTCGTGGATATTAGGCAAATCCACAAAAGTTTATTCCTGTAAAAGTTTCTTAGATAGTTCAAATGCCACAAACTTTTCTTGTGGAGCCAAAGGGGAGAATTTCATTGATACATTTACAACAGAACCAGGGATCATCAGAATTTTGGAGAGAAGCAGCCTTTTCCATTGAGACCATTACATTTAATAAGTATCCAGAATTTACATCTCCCCTTTGGCTCCACAACTCCTCTCCTAGTCTATGATAAAACTCTCTCCTCCTTAGAAATGAAAAGATTTCTCTCTCAGCGTAACTCTCTTGAAACCGATGAGATCCCTGGAATCATGGGTGGTGTCAACTGCAAATATTATGATTGAAATGAATTCTCTGACTTTCAAGTTACTTCTGATAAATTCTCTCTTTTCCATTTGAATATTGCTTCTCGGTCAAAACATCATGATGGACTAAAGATTATATTACATCAACTTGGGCATGACTTCAGCATTATTTGTATCACTGAAACTAAATTCCAGACTAATGCCCCTCCTATTAATTGCGATATATCTGGTTACTTATTCACACACACACACACCTACTGAAGGTGAAAAAGGTGGTGCTCTGTTGTATAATCACTTGCGATTTATTGAACGACCTTAACACTCTTGCATACAAAAGCAGGGAACTTGAATCTAAATTGAAATTATACAGGCCAAATGTACAAACATGATTGTTAGATGCATCTATAATCATCCTTCGATGTCTGTTGATGAGTTCAATAACCATTTTTTAATGCCCCTTCTTGAGAAAGCATCTTCTGAAAATAGGTCAATCTTTCTCCTTGGAGATTTTAATATTGACCTTCTAAATGTCTGAATCGGTCAAAGTTTCTGATTATGTTGATATTACCTCCCAGTTTGATTTACTACCTCATATAACAAGAGTGACTGAATCTACGGGCACAACTATAGATAATATCTATTTTAACTCTGCCCAGTGGGACACTGTGTCTGGTAATATTCTCAACAACGTTAAGGCGCACTTTTGGCAGCAAAATGTACTGTTTTTTAATGTCCATATTCTTTAGGAAAGTTTCATTTTCGCTTTTTGAAAATATTACTTTCCTAATCTAACTTTTTGAGAAGAATTTAAATATAAAAAAAAAATGTTTAAAAATGAAGTCATTACTAACGAATTATGACGTCATAGGCTAAAAACCAATAAAAATCCAGAAAACCAATCGGGGCTGGGTGGGTGTTATCTGACGAACATTTAAACTGCTGCATTTCTAAAGATAATTAGAAGGTTTATTATTTTCAGCCGTCGGATAAGTCAAAATAAACTCATAATTACGCTAATTCAGCAGAAAAGCATCATTATGACGTCATAAAATCTATAAAAATGTACGGATTGAAAAAACAAATTTTGCTGTCAAAAGTGCGCCTTTATTTCAAGCTTGAAGGACCTGAAGAAGAAATAGAATAACCGGTGCCGTAAAGTTAGGATATTTCATAGCAAAATGACCGAAACAAAGGCGATAGCCGTTCGGTAATACAACAGAGCAGACAAACAGACTTTTTGAAGCATAAGTCAAGTGTAAATTAATATACTTTTTTAAGAATGAACGCTAACATGTAAATGGATGCTAAGCATAGTCGGTTTCGAATTTTGACTGACCCCTAAGTCTCTCTTGTTAGAGAGTTTCAAAAAGTACGGCAATAATATTGTAACTCTGTGTAAATATTTTTAATAAATATTTTAGCAATAGCCAAAAAAATATTGGCAACATTTGGAAAGGTGTTAAAAATATTATTTCTGTTCGTTCTTCTGATTCTACTTCTCCCGAAAGCAGCCAACGGAGGTGTTCTTAAAAATAGGTGTTCTTGAAAATAGGTGTTCTTGAAAATAGGTGTTCTAAGAGGGTGTACTGGCTAGGAATTAGACCTGTTCTTACTTTCTAGAAAACAGAGTACAGCTGGAGATTTGACCTGTTCTTGCGCTATTTTTCCCTGGAGCTGTTCTGAGCTGGCATCTTGTCGACTGGAAAATTGATGTTTTTGAGAAGCTCTGATTGAAAAATGAACTGTTTGGATATGACATCTAGGTTGGGAAAATATGGGACCAAATAAAAGTTCTCTAGCTGGAAATAGGATCTATTCTAGGGTGGGCATTACTATGGTTAGCTGGGTAAAAGAAACACAAATTCTTGTCTCGCTTATTTTTTTCTCGCTATTATCACCTGCTAAAAATACCTGAACAAGCAGGGCACATAAATACGCCACGGGTGCAAAATTAGCGCTGCGGGCGTGATTTTCTACTTTTTAGACTCTGTGGACGCTATTTTAAAAGGAATTAAATCAAAAACAAATGGAAACGGTATATTATGTGCCGTATATGAAACCGTGTGGTTATTTTCGGGATTTTCAAAATCAGCGCCACTAGGCATGTTTTAAAATCGCTTTTCATTTTTTCGACAGGAAAATGGAAATAAATCGCCGATAACCTGACAGTTTCCTATTCTCCAACATATTTCGCTTTTTTTAGCGTAATAGCTTTTGTATCGCCGTCCACAAGTCGATTTGAATTTTCAGCGCGTAGCGACAAAAAGTGAAAAGATAGCATTTATTGCTCGGTGAATTTTTCAAAAATTAATGTGGTTTTTTTTCGGAAACCAATAAGTGTTATATATGTATGTATTTAGGAGGGTTCCAACTTTCTAGAACAGTTTACTTCATAGAATTTGAGTAAGTTTAGTTCAAGTTATAGCCGATTGAAATATTCAAAATTTTGATGTTTACGAGTATGTATCGAGGCGCAGCAGGGGAGTGTTCCCAGCCAGCTTTCCAGAACAGTTTAGGTACTTCATTAAATAAGAGTAAGTTTAGTTCAAGTTAATATAGCTTGCTGATTACAATATTTAAAAATTTGGTAATTTTTGTGATGGATTCAGTAGCTACGTCCGATATTTCCGTAATCTAATCTACTAATGAGAAACAGCTCTACTCTACTATTGTTTAAAAGTTATTCCATTCTAAGGGTATACCTCTATAGAGATTGCATAAGACTGCATTACCTGTCACATAGATTATTGAGGAGTTATACAACAATAAGTTAGTAAAGTAAATATATATCTATTATCCACCAGCTTAAATTCAATTTATCGTTTCCAGTTTCCAACAACAACAATAATGACATTTTTTTCGATTCATTCATTTTTAATTCTGCCATTACGATCTCGTGTACATTGATCACGAAAATTGTTGTTTAATCACCCTCCTCCAGAAAGGCTAAAAACTTGGGACCCGGTACCCTTGACTGGACCACAAGTTCTCAAATGTGGCAGAAAACTTGAAAAATCATTTTACATATATATCAGATAAGCTTATTCTTCGCAAACAAAGTAAACACCAGAGAATTTCAAATACTATTCGGATTTGATGGTTTCGGTTATTTCTTTTGTCCAAAAGATACGTCCAAATTTCCAGGTTCACGCGTCCAAATGCAAGTCCCTAATTTACGAAGAAGGAGATCATCTGTTTCGATTTCGTTTTCATGATACACGGCTGGGAATGATGGCTGATACACACTCGCAACACTGGAAGTTCGCGAGACGTGCTAGCAATGCGGTGTCTTCACGTGTCTTCTCTATTGCCCGGATTCTCTCTTTCTCACATACGTTTGTGTATGCTTACGATGGCCCTGAAGGGTCACACACTTCCTTCTTTTTCAAACAGTGCGAACTTCTTCATTTCGTTCATATTTTTTCTGCAATGAAAGATCTCTGTAGCTAGGTGCAGAGGTGCGTGCGTGCTAGGTGGGTTGAAAACCCTTACGTCAAAATAAGCGCGTTGACCTTTAATCCAAACACTCCGAGCAGCAGACTCTTGCATTGGCAGTTGATATGCTGGATTTATGAAGCTGTTCTCCTGTTTGGGGCTCTGGTTCTATTTCTACGTCGTTTACTTCATTTTAGTTTGGGCGGTGATATCTCATAGCATTGTGTCGGTTTGTTACAAAGCCTCCTTTTTTACAGTTGAGAGCGTGTTTGATGTCAAAGTTGCTAGAACATACACACTTTCCGGACATGCGAGATATAGTGGTAGGTCCCAAAAGATTATCTTGTCAATATTAATGTTTTCTGTATTGACATTATCTGTGCATTCGCAGTTTATATCGGTGCCAAAATTCATCAGCCCGCCAGTAATTAATCTAAATAGGAAACACGTAGTACTTCTGCTGATTTTTTGATGATAGATAGTAAAGTCTACCTATCATCTACCTTTACCTACATGTAGGTATCATTATATAAATGCCACATGCTGCCTGCCTCTTCACAAGGAGCGTGGTCAGTTCAGT
>JAULBZ010001413.1:0-22325 GCA_032360805.1 Neoturris breviconis | reverse complement strand
CTGAAGCACTATAGAAATAGAGCGGAAACTTTCTGACTTTTTAGAACTATCTATAAGACACACATTGTGAAAATTTCAGCTTCATTACTTAAAAAAATCAAAATATATGGATCATAACCTGAGACCACCTATTTCTACATGGGGGAATCTAATATAAAAATTAACATTTTATATGAAACTTAGTTAGATTACATATAATCACAAAATAAATTTTTGGTCACATGAAAAATCAGTTTTCCTCGTTGTTTCCAAAGTTTTGAAAACGTTTATGTTAAAAATCCGGAAACTTAATTAAAGAACAACAAAATACCTGTGTAAAACTGAAAACAGAATGAAAAAATGTTATCTAGAACTTATTTAATTGTATTTCTAAGAATAAATTTGGTATTATTTTGTTCCTTTCTTGATACACTATTAGCCTACCAAGTTTCATCTTTATACTATTAGACGTTGTATCAATGGCGCTCTGCGAGGGAGTGTAGTCACAAAACCAAAATCGAACATACTTTATCTCTATCTACATTTTATAATTCTTTGCATAATTGTCCTTTCATGTTTCATAACGTCCTACAAACTCACAGTATGTATAGATTACCTGATGCGTCGCGTCGTGTCCGTTATTAAAATTTGTGTTTCTATGCTTAACAACAATCTAAGCAACGTCAGTCTAAAACAATAAAAAAATCGCATATTCATTGCTTCTTCTCAAATATCTATATTGAGTCGATTGTCAAAACTGCAGCTATGAACTTTATTTCCCCGGAGATATCTATATCGATATAATGCTACCACTCGCCATTGTAGTGTATAATGCTGTCATATTTAGGTTGGTGCCTCTGGTTTGTCTTAACCTACCTGATAGGATTCGGAAAAAAATATTAATATTGTTGGACTCGATCTTTCATCAAACTCACACCATGTCTTTATCTCATCGAGGCACTGTTGCTACACTGTCCTTATTATATAAGTACTGATACGGCAATTGTTCTGGTGGTTAGGAATCTTTGACCCCTGCTGTAAAATATTTCATTCATGAGACTAGATATTTATTTAATGCTCATCCTTTTACTGCATAAATCACCTTTTTCCACAAAGATTTCTATTTGACTAGTTTCTTTCTTCGCACATCAGACTTTTAGAATTCTTTGCCATTATCTTCTTTCCACCTTCCTATGATCTTCCAAAATCTAAGTGCAATGTTAATACTCATCTTTCATCTTTGTAAATTGTCTTCTTCTTTTGTATTTGTATTTCTTAGCCCTTTGCTAAGTTGTGGCCTTGATGTTTTGCAGAGAGCGATTTATTGAAAACAAATCAATGTACGTTAAGACATTATCACACTACAATACATTACGGTAATATCCAGTAGCTTACGGCAGAATATGGCAGTTATGGCAGAAACGCTGAAACGAAGAATTAAAAAAGAAAAAGGAAAAGAAAGAAAACAGGGGGATTCTCACTGCAATTATTTTTGTTTTTGCCTAAATATATCTATTTTGTAGAACCATATATATTACAGAATGACTATATAGCGCGACGGAGGTGCGGCCATATGAAACAAAATTTAGTCTACTTTAATGCATGCGTTTAAAGGGTAATATATTACCAAAATAAATGAAAGGGCAGTGCACAAAAATGAAGTGATTGCATTGTAATAAGTTCAGCTATGAACAACTAACACCTTGTTTTCATGTATTTGTGAATAGGTCTATCGTTTAGCATTAGAAAACAAATACTTAACTACATGACGTTATAAATCCAACGTTCAAATTTTGTGAGCAATCGTTCTAATAATCTAGGGTCTTTTCATGGTCGTTTTCTGCATTTAAGTTTCTCTTGAGTGCCGAATTAACGGGGAGTCGGAATAAACAGGAGGGGGAAAACATCCGAGAACTAATAAACGGGGGGTGGGTGGAATATGCGGGAAGATTAGAAAAATTAAAACTGTGAATAAAGAAACAATAAGTTGGGGGGGGGGGGGGGGGGCAATATGTGGCTATCATTAGCACTAAAACATTTAGAACTCACTTTTTTAAACAAATCGCTTTTTTTAAAGAACTCACTATTTTTAATTATTCCGTCTCCCCCGCTTATTAATTCTCGGAAATTTTCTACCACCACACTCAAATTTGGCACTCGAGATTATATCAAATTAACAGTTGACACTGATCCTATACAGATATATTCAGAGTCCAAAAATAGCAGGAAGTATCAAAATGAGCAATTCTTTTCTAATGGAAAATATTTGATCCAAACAAGATTTGTTCCACACAGTGAACATATGCTCTGCAGCATGAAATAAACGGGTTGACTGTTTTATGCTATTGTTGATTTCATATAGTTAATTGGCGGGGTGGGGTGGAATAAGAGCAGCCCCTTCCCCTCCCCCCGCTTATTTAGTACTGCAGAGTAAAACATAAAAGATTTCCTACAGCTTTTACCATCAATAATCATCTTTATGGAATGAAACTTATATGTTATCAACAAAAACATTCGTACGAACTGTATATTATTTTATTATTTATATTTATGTATACAAATTCTCAGGCCGCACCAGCCTCTGAATCGCTAAATCATGTAATTATACCTTATGGTCGTATTTACTTATGTCCCACTTCCATGCCTTGTCAAGTCTGTTCTTGAAGGTGTTGAGGGTTTCGGCACCGGCTACGGTAGAAGGTCGTTCTACGTTCTTGCCCATCGGTAGTAGAAAGCATTCGATTGTACACCTCTGACACCGTCTTGGCTTCGGCTCACGAAGTTGAAAAGCGTGCTTGCGGCTTAGTCGATCACTTGGTTAAAATGATGAGGAGGAAATGTTTTGTCATAAGTGTGGAAATGTTTGTACATTTCTATCATTGCACCGCGTTTACGCCTAAATAGAAGCGACAGTAAATTGAGTCTTTTTCCACGACATTTAAAACTCCAGCTTGCCGAAACCATTGACTAGTTTAGTGTCCCTTATTAGTTACTTTTTTTATTTATTCTTTATTAAGAGTTGGATAATAGCTATACAATAGTGCGTAAATATACTAGTATAAACTACACTAATTCAGTCCAACTAGACAGATAAAAATTCTGTGTTAAAAACAAAAAAAGAAAAATTCTAATTTAATAATAAAGTAAAAAGAAAAAAACTAATAATAATAATAATTAATTTTACTGCGATGCACAATAGATTTGATTATAGCAACATAATTTGCATATGCAGTAAATATCGATGTGCTTCAGAGAATTAGAGAAATTACTAACTGAATAGGCATCTTTTATATGTGCAGGTAAATATATAATTAATACTCACAGTCTTGCACCCATGACTTTCTCTACTATATAGAGAGCACAGGATTCAAGACCGAAACTAATTTTAAATTTTATATTATTTTTACTCTTACTTATTTATTTGATACGGGATGAAGAGCCACTATTGTACGATACTTACTCACTTACTTACTTACATGATTCCAAGCCATAAAAGCTCTAAAATCAAAGGTATTAGCAGAAAAAACAGAGCTTCATTTAGGGATAGCTAGAGTGGTGCCGTTTCTCAAGTCATATCTAGAATTTCTTGGCTCATAAATGTTTTGCATTATTTTAGTAGATAGGCGATGCAGAGATTTATAAACTTCTATCAACATGAGTCGAATATTTCTAGTATGGAGGGAAACAGAGTTCGATAGATTCATCAGTTAATTTAATGGGGCAGAGAAATTATAGAGTTTAACACTAAGGGCACGACAAAAGGTTATTAATTAGACTATGATCCTGTTTGGCACAGACCATCCATAAAAGAGGGCAATAAGTAAATTGTGAGAGCACAAACGCGTCAAATATTAAGTTGGCCTTAGATTGAGTAAGATACTTTCTAATCCTTAGAAGAGGCTTGGCTTTTTGATTAGCCTTTTTGCAAAGCTCTTTTACATGGAGATATAAAGATAACTTACTATCAATGGTTACGCCCAATAATTTAACTTAACAATATCGGTGCTCTTAACACCAAACCTACCAACTGGTGTTTCCTAGGAAAATTAGTTGAAACTTTGTTAGGCTCGCTACCATTGAGTTGCAATTGAATCATTTAAGTACTCGGAACATATCAGAGTTTAGACTTTCCATCACGTTTTCAAAAGAGGTATCAGTTGCATATAGAAAAAGTTACAAATTTCAGTATCATGAATTAAATAAAGCAGATCGTTTATGAATACATTAAATAAAATCGGCCCAAGGACTGAGCCTTGGGGTACATCAAGAATAATTTGGCTATAATAATAGTGGCTGGTATAAGAACCAATGCGTACCCTTTGCTTTCTATTGCTAAGATAGCTGAATATAAAACTAAGGCTCTTTATTCCGATTCCATAAGCTTCTAGTTTAGCTATTAGCAGGTCATGGGGGAGGCTATCAAAGGCTTTAGACAAATCCATTAATACAGCTCCAACTTTGCCCGATTTAGTTATGCAGGATTGCCATGTCCGCCACATTTTTAAGGGCGCATGTTGTGCATTATAACTTTTACGGAAACCACAGAGGAATTTAGACAAACGTGCATCTAGTAAGTCGGAAAATTGTTTTGCTATTAGTCGCTCGAATACACTTGAGACTGACAGCAATAAGCTAATGGGCCTATAATTCATTTTATTAGTTGAACTGCCTTTCTTATGGAATGGAATAATGTCAGTAAGTTTTAATTTATCAGGAAAAACAGACTTTTCAATCGCTGAATTGAAACAAGCTGTTAGAAAGGGTACACACTCAGTAGCTGCAAGTTTCAATATTTTGATTGGTATAGAACCACTAGTTTTTTTTTGGATTCATTTAGAGCACCGATCGTTTTTGATACATCGGTTTTTGCTACATCGGTGATAAAGGACAACTCAAACTTGGTATCCGTTTTTACCCTTCCTTTTATTGTTGTAATACCTTATAGGGTGAGAGGAAAAGGTATTTATTGCGAAATACATCAAGTCTGGGTTTGATAGTGGGTGAGCAGTATGTGCCATTTTTGAATCTCAAGACCTTCAATAATTCTATTAAAATAAGTTTTGAATGTACTGGCTATACTATTTTCATCGATTAATAATGTTTCATTTACAATGAGTAGAAGTCTATCATTCATAACATCCGTCTTGTTTGAAAAGAATGTTTTACTTGTCTTCCAAAAATCTATTTTCGATGAGTCAAGAAAACCTTCTTACCTACTTACTGCCTAACTTTTGGTTTTGCGAAATCGATGTTACAGTGGAAGTTGAATAATATTATACTACGGTCACTTTTACCAAGTGGCGCAAGATGCGTTAATTCAGAAACAGGGTGCGCTATAATTCCCGGGTGCGGAAGCGCAGTATACCTTCTGTGAACCATGTTCTAGACATGCGGGTCAGAAAACAGGACATTGTTTTGACGACAAACAGCAGAATTCAATGCAACAATGTAATGGCTTCTTAGATATCAAACTTCGTAACGCGGAAAATCTGATGAAAACAACGATACAACTGTGCGGAAATGGTTTATTTTTTGATGATTATGATCAATATGCGGACTTTATTATTTTCCAAACTAGATTTAATAGATTGAAGTTTGATATAATCTATGATTCAGAGGAATATAGTAAGTTTTCCATGAAGAACGAATGAATATTTTTATCGCTGAAGCAGAAGTATTATTTCATCAGACAATCTCCAGTTTTGTTTACACTTAACACCTTGTTTTTGTTTTTTTGTTTTGATTTTAAATGTGTCTTTATTGGCAACACAGGACCCTAGGAAGATTTACTTAAAAATTGTAACGTCAGTACCAGCAGTGAGCAGGATTCAAATAAACAAGTTTAACATTCAATTTTCAACGTGGATCAATCTGGATCAATCTGGATTTTTGCTCAATAGTTAGATAATTTAATATAGATAGACTTTAAAAAAAATTAGAGTTGGGAGAGGTCTGGAGCACAACTAACGAACCACAAACGTCTCGCACCCCCTCTATTTTTTGGAGCTTTTTAAAATCACCTATACTTTTGAAATTTGAAAAACAAACGTAATGCGTAACCATCAACCATATTAGATGCACATATTCGAAGGTAATTAGTTGTAGATTGTAAATATATAAGTTTATACACCTATATTAGTTCCAAATAGGAAATATCAGTAAAATATTCCGATGATTCGTTGTTTGTTTTAAACATCTCCACCAAGAAAAAACACTAATATTTTAAGTCTCGCATATTGAATGTTAGTTCTTATCTTTCCGTAATTTAAAGGACTGGAAAAAAATATTTGTTTTGTGTCTACATGATATTCTTAGAAGCGACATGCATAATTATTTAGAAGAAGTAACCAGTATGACTACAGCTCCAATTCTATTAATGACTGACATTACATGCTACAAAAAACATGCGTTATAAATTAGTAAACAAAATTTGAACGTTTTATAAATGTTTGAATAAACAATTTAACAACCTTTTCCTTTTCCGTAAGGAAAGTACAAATGAATATTGTTTAAGTCGTAAGTTATAACTTATTGTTTTATAACCATGATCATGAAATAAACATTCTATTTTGAATATATTATGTCTAGACATTTTGTTTTCGCATTCAATTTTACTAAAACTGGTAAACACGTGTGCAATTCATTATGATAACAAAGGGTGACTAACCAGTTTTTAATCTATTTAAACTAACTTAACTTAAATTAAACTAACTTCTTGATTATTACATAAGTTTTATAAAAACTCTCTACTTGTTTTTAAAGATAATGCAACTCATACCAGTTTTTTAAGGATTACAGAGCGCAGGTGTACAACTATGTTCGCAAGCAAACTTTTAAGACAGGCAAGCTGGTAGATGAACACAGGCAACAGGCAGGACCGGAGAAAATAGGCATAGGAAAGGCAACATAACCAAAGCACCAGATAAGGACCATAGGCAAAGGAAAGATTCCAGCAGAAGAAAGGCACAGGCAAATGGACCGAGGAAAAGCATCAGAACCTAAGGCACCAGGCAAGGTAAGATCCCCGGCAGAGGCAAATAAGCAAAGAATGATGCAAGAAGGATTTAGTCCCCCGACATAGAAATAACAGTATGAATTAGCTGCTAAATATAGAGCCAAATGTATGAAACACATATATTTTGTGCCGCCTAGCGGATATCTCAGATAAAGAAAGCAATATATCGGTTAGGAGTAATAACTCGTTTGCCATATAATGCTCTGTCCATATGACTGCAGAAATAGGGGTCAGATAGAACATCTCTTCAGTGAGTTATATTGGCTGAGTGATACAATGGGCTCCATATAAAGAGGCCCTAAGTCAACGTTATTATCATCATCTTCATTCATCATCTGAAGAAGATCAGAGTTTTGTGTAATATGCTGTATTATAAAAATATCGATCACTTTGTTGTAAACAGAATTTTTAAATAAACTTTATAACAGTGTAATTGAAAGAATAGAAATTTACATTTCGTCCGTGCAATACTATTATAGTAGTTTTATTTGAATAGTTTAAAAATTTTATTTATCAAGAATATTTCTATGAAAGAAATCGTGTTTAATGAGTATCATTATTATAATAATAATAAATAATGCAAATATGTATATACACGATAACCCAAACAAGCTGGTGAATGCGAGATAATCGAGATAAAATACGTAATTTCGATTAAAAAACAGTCAGACAAGGTGTTCACAAGAATTTTTTGCAATTGCTGCCAAAGGAGCTCCGCAAATGCAAAGCTCACTGCGCTCGCTTCTTTTTATTCCGCAAAAAACATTTGAAAACAAATACTTTCTCTTTTCACATTGTTTTCAAATCTACGAAGCCAAATTTAGAAACTATGGATTATTTTATTGTGTGCCGCCGGGCAATCAAGGTGAACGATTATTTATGAACGCATCTAGGCTCCATGCGCGTTCGATAGCACGCCTCAAAATGAAAAGACTGAAAATGGTTCATGGTAAGGCGCACGATATAGTGCACTCGTGCACCTCATTAACCAATGAACGCATGACGTGCACCTAAACATTCCTGAGGAATTTTGGGTTTGCTATGATCAAATGTGATCATTTCAACTTTGATTACAAGAATAATTGGAGTTAAGGATGCTTTTCTAAGTTTTATTTTCCATGAGACTTTGATCAAATTCAGTTAAAATATTAGTTAAAAGTTAACCCAAATGATAAATAATTGATCCTCTCTCATTCATAAGGCCTTAACCACAGTTAGACTTAGAAAATTTGCTAAATTTACTGAATTTGATGTCAGCTATGTGACTGACCATGGATTATTTTAGCATCCATTTTTATATTGAGGAAGCATCTTCTTCAATTTTTGAAAAACAATGTTAGAAAATATTAATAAATGAAGTATCTAATTTGATTTTGGGAAGTTTCCTTCTTCAACTTTTGAAGAAGGAATGTGATAATAACATATTAATCCTTAGTGTTATTAAAAGTTGCTAAAAGTAATAGAAGTCTAAGTATACCAATTATTAGACTTTTTAACATTAAAATAAGTGGAGAAGAAATGAAAGGAAGTTTTTTAAAGAGAAAAGGAAAAAAAAAGAAGAAGAGAAGAAAGTCAAGGCTAAGGCCTATACTAGGAGGGGGTACTTTTTTTATCCCCTCCGGATCTTGATATTTCTCCTGATACAACCCTCAATCTACCTTATTTACCATGAAACATGGTCATAACCACTCCACAGGAGAACAGGCATATGGCAGTGTTTCCAGGGACATGGCTAGAAATTTTGGTAAGGGAAAGAACACACACACAGTCTTAACCCTATATATATGCTGGGCTTTTTGGGGCTCCTCAAGGCTGGGGGGGGGGGTAGCGAATACCGCCCTGATATCAATTTTTACATAGCATTTCACACTTGAAAATAGGCAGTTTCAGGTTATGACCCATATCTTTTATGTGGTAAGGGGGAGGGAAGAATCCGTCTGGAAATATTCTCTAGAATATTTATACCAAATTCAAGATAGTAGTCACACAACTTTTAGAAATCAGTTCAAAATGCCAATTCACCTGAGTGGATATAATTGACAAATCTTTCCTAGTCCTTCCAAAATATCATCTTGAATGCTGATACCAAATGGCAGTAGTACTTTAAGGACATGGTCAAAAAAAATGTGCCTCCACTGCATTGTGATAGCAATAGCCCTATCTAAAATTTGATTGGTGGGTTATACTTACCTTGATCTGTGATTAAATTGTATTTGTTTACTTCTTACTTGCTCACTTATTTCTTCATTTATTTCTTCAAGTCTTAATCCTAATCGATAAACCTGTGACCAAAAAGAAATATAATATACACGACAATGCTTGTAGCCTGACAAACCAAGCAATAGTTAAACCTAGCACATGGTAATGATTCATCACATTATACATCATAACCCAGCACTAGAATGCTGTCCCTATATTGCCTTGTCATTGCAGCTTTAGTAAATTAATTATTATACTTAAGTTTAAAAGAAATTGATAATTCTATATAGGCTATACAGGCTTTATACATAGGTTATATGTATATAAGCTATATGATTATATATGTATATAGGCTATGTGTATAGGCTATACAGTAAACATCCAATAAATCAAACACCAAAGAGAAATAAAGATTTGTTTGAATTAGCGAAAGACCGATTAATTGAATGTTGGTTTCACAATGCTAGACAATGTTAAGAATCAATAACCATGACCAGCGCTACAAATCTACAACTTTTGGAAAATCTGCAAATTGCATCATAGTATTATGCATCATATTAACCCTACAAGATCTGGGCTTTTAAGAGGTTTAATAACCCGGGGAAAGGTCAATGTACCACACCCCGATAACTTTCGAATTACTGCTCCATTTTACTTGAAACTTGGTCACAATGTTCCCCAGGTTCTATTTTATCCGAAAGTGTAACAAAAAGTCATCATTTCATGCATAATGTGAGTATCCAACCGCATAGCCGTGAAAACTTGACATGGAATGTAAAAAAAGAAATTTAGCTAGAACCATTAATTATATTGTTATATTTGCTAATTACGAATGGTTTTTTAACTATTACACAATAAAAAGCTGTTGTAATGCCTTGTAGACCAAAATAATATCATATTTGTTTTGAAAATTTCTGGTCTAGAGGGTCGAATGTGGTCCTGAGTCCGTTTGGAGATATTATGTATATTATGCCTATAAGCATGTGTGTCTGTGTGAGTGTGTGGGTGCATGTATGCCCTGTTTTGACAAAACTCTGTGACCCACAGTGTCATTAAATTGAGATTAAGTAAATACATTTTTTTGGCAAGTGCAAGCATGTATGCAAAAGATTTTATTACTTTTAGTTATGTTATTTCTTAACTTAAACTTTCCCACAATTTGAAATTTAGGTAAAATTTCCCTAATGTAATGTGGTATACAGCGTTGTGCATGAAAATTAATACGTGCGAAAATGAAGTTTAAAAATAATATTTACTTGCTTATTAAAATTAATAAATAAAGAATAATTTAAAGAATTATTTTTGTTTAAAACATTTATTAAAAATATCTTTATCTGTTGAATTGTGTATTGTCATTATATTCCTAATTTGCATTGGAATTATTATTAATGTTATAAAAATCAACTTATAATCATGGTAGTAATCAAATGTTTTACAACCCTAGAGTAGATAACATTAATATTTATTTCAAAATTGAAGAAGGACGCATACCAAAATAAAAATGACAATTAATTTCATAAAAGAGCTATCTCTCTTCATTGTAAATTCACATCTCAAAAAATCGAAGAGAAGCTTCCCCAAAATACAAAAATGGATGCCATAAAAGATTTATTCTCATAAAAATTAACATGTAACAAAATTACTCTAAGTATCCACTTCTCCTCTTATCTTATCATTTATATAGAAATATGTCTTTATTAAGATAGTAAAGTTTCAGTTTAAATAAACATTTGGAACACCTTTTTCAAGGTATAATTATGTCAGGTCACTGTGGAGGAGAGTAGGGAAATTTTGTATCCAGGATAAACACCCAAATTTTACATGGCATTAAGATTTCATGTCCTTATTAAGTTGATAAAGTTTCAGATCAAATAAACAATTAGAACATCTTTATCAAGGTAAAATTATATAAAATCACTGCAGAGGAGTAAATAAACAATTGTAACATTTTTATATCATAGCCTGAACCAATGTTTAAAAATAACTTCTCCACAGAGGATATGAATTGCATACATACACTATACATCATATATCATTACACATCATCATAGCATTATTATACCATGCATCTATGTATAACAAAGAATACTTTTAACTTAAGCTATAAGTAATTACAGCTTAATAAAAACATGGTTTATTAGTAGTGAACTATATTTACATAACATTTAATAAAAGGTAGTTCTCATCATCTGTTGTTAAAATTAAAAATAAAGATAATAAATATAACAATGCAAGAAAAGAATACATTTCCTTAAATTAATTTAATTTTCTTATAAAATAATAAAATGTTTTTTACTTCTAATTTTCAATGGGAATAATTAAATATAAAATCATTAACTAAACATCATATATAATAAAACTTTTAGAGTTCACAGGTGCTTTCGTTAGAAAGCACTTAGGGACCATAAAGTTTTATTGTCAATGTAATGTCCACATTATATACTTATTTTAAAATTGAAAAAGGAAACTTTCTAAAATCAAAATGGCTTTTAATAACCCAGGGGGGAGGGGGTACAATGTACCACAGCCCAATAACTTCAGAATTACTGCTCAGTTTTACTTGAAACTTGGTCACAATGTTACTCATGCTCTATTATTTTCGAATATGCAATAAAAATTTGCACACATCGTCATTTCATGCAGAATGTGAGTATCATACCACAGTATCAAGAAAACATGACATGGAAGGCAAAAACTGAAATTTGGCTAGAACAGTTTCAGAATTATTTTTTGAAAAAAGATTTCGTCACCATTTTCAAATACAAAAAATTGAAAAGTCACCAAATTTAGGCCTAATAGCATTAGCGGTCAAAGGTTATTAGTAAATTTTGAAGGTTGTGGTACAAAGTGCTCCCTGGGGTAAAAGTGTTAAGTTATTTGAGTGTCTCATAGAAAAGTTATTTTTCAAAACATTTTCAAAAAAGTCCAAATGTGATTCTGGTCAAATCCTTAAAAACAGAAGTTAAAATATTTTAAGTTGACAAAAATCATTAAAAAATCAATTTGGTGAATGTGGTCTCCGATTTCAAACGAATCCCTGGGTCGCCAATACTGAGTCCCAATTCAATGAAATCGAAAAGAATTTGGCCAGCGGTCTCATTAGAAACTGATAACAAATTTCAAGATTTTTGTTCATAAGACTAGATATTCAGGTAATGATCATACTTTTACTGCTTGGTTACTTTTTTGTCGCATGGATATTTGTGGCATTCATTACCATTATCTTACTTTTCACCTTCCTATGATCTACAAAAATGCAAGTGTAATGCTAATTCTTATTGTTCTAATGTTAATTCACAGTTTTCATCTTTGTAAACTGTGTTCTTCTTTTGTAGCTCTCTGCCAAGTAATGACCTTGATGCCTTGCAGAGAGAAACTTCTTAAATAAAATAGCACCAGCTACCAAATTTCAAAATGGTAGCACGTTGGGTATGTGGTCCATTAAGAAATGTGGGACACCACTACAGTTGATGCAGCAAAGTGATAGTAGTAGCCCATACAAACGTTGTTTGATAGGCTAAAAATAGCTTGTTTGAGGTACTACTGTTAGTAATTGGTTTCAAAAAGGAATTTGCAGCAAATTGCTTACACAATATTGCAAGCAATAAAAATGTTCAAAAAATGTTCAAACTTTTCATAAATATATCAGAAAATATTTTTTAAAGTCTACTGAGTAGTTTTCATATCCCTTAGAATGTGCAAATCTTCGTTCTTGTCAGACCTCTTTACTTTAGCTTCAACTACAGAATATTTAAAACCAGAAAAGGTATTTTCCTTTCATGAAAAAGGTTTAATTAATCATCTTCTCTCCCTTCATGTAAATTGTACAAACCACTCCACAACCAACTGTGTAGTGTATATAATATATTAGTGGCACTTGATTACTTCTAGGATTCCTTTTACCTGCAATTGAGTTATGCTGTAGGTAATTGTGAAACACTGCACAGTTGGCTTTAAAATCTCCAAATCTTAAGTCCCCTTATGCATTTACAAAACACTCTACTAATTCAATATTATTAATAAAAACTATCCTTACCTCTTCCTCCAAACTCTTTGCTTTAAAATGATGAGAAAACCTAAATAAAATTGATAGCTGTCATTTTTTAAAAAAAATATTCCCTGCTCTCAAGGCCTAATCCACTACTAGGAGAAGGAGTACTTTTTATACTCTAAAGATCTTAATCAATCACATTACGGTGATACAACTTGACCCTACCTATTGACCGGAAACATGGCCGGAACCACTATACAGGGGAACAGGTAGGCAGCAGTACTACCAAAGATGTGGCTTGAAATTTTCATACGAGCGTGGTATAGAACGGGGAACCTCCAGATTGTAAGCACTACTGAGTACTATAGTTACATTATTATTTACATGGAAAAATATAACGGTGATAATTGGTATGAAGAAGATTCAATATTCTGTAGCTCTTAATGTTTTCATGTTCATGATGGTTCAAATATTTGTGACATTATTGTTATAAATTCACATGATCAGAATTTAGCGATACAAAATGCCATTATTTACAAACAATTGAATTATCATTACATTCCAGTTAAGAGTTAAAAGGAATTAAAAAAGTCCAAAAACAATGTTTTTATACCTTCACAAAATATAAAATATCTGCATATATTGTATGCTGCAAGCAATGCAAAACTATCTAGAAGAGCATCACTTTAGTGATTGTTTGCATCTCACAGCCCAAGCAAGACTGATGAGCCATGAATTCGGCGAAACATGTCTTCTGCATGGGTCTGTGAGATTTACAGTTATGTATTGTATTTATTGTATTCATATATATTTATATTCTCTGGTGGCATCCAACAATCAGTATTATAATGCTAGATCGTAGTGAATTCCGAGTTTATCTCGGACTCTCGGTTATCATACATTTGTCAACTTTCTGTTCGTATATTTATATGCGGATGTATGCCACAAACGATGCATAACTGTTAGAAGGACGTCACTTACTACTTAAAACTACTACAACAAAAACCTAAGGCTGGTTTTTAAAACCAACAATGCTTTTGCATTCCATGTTCAAATTTTTTATAAGTATAATATAAAATTATTATTGAATCCTAAGTTTTATTTTTTTAAAAGTTATAGAAACTAATCAAAGTTGAATATTAGTCAGAACAGAAAAAAGGAGAAAAAAAAATTGAATATAAAGTTTATTCCAAAATTATATTTAATCAAAGGTACGGAATATGATTTGCATGCACACATTATACATCAGTGTTAAAAATATGTTTTTATTAAGATGGTAAAGTTTCAGTTCAAATAAACATTTAGAACACCTTTTTCAAAGTAAAATTGGGTCAAGTCACTGTAGCGGAGAGTAGCAAAATTTCATATCAAGGATAAACACATAAACTTTACATGGCATTAGGATTTCATGTCCTTATTAAGTTGATAAAGTTCCAGATCAAATAAACAATTGGAACAGCTTTACCAAGATAAAACTATATCAAATCACTGTGGAGGAGAGTAGTGAAATTTCATATCATATCCGAAAGCAATGCTTAATCAAAGGTACGATATTGAAAGTAGCCGACCAAACCAAGTGAAAGTTAAACCTAAGAACATAAATATTATTTGCATACACACATTCATACAGTGTTTAAAATATGTCTTTATTAAGATGTCTTTATTAAGAAGAGTTTTAGGTCAAATAAACATTTGGAACACAATTTTCAAGGTCAAATTATGTCAGGTCACTGTGGAGGAGAGTAGTGAAATTTCACATCCAGGATAAACACCCAAATTTTACATGGCATTAGGACTTCTTGTCCTTATCAAGTTGATAAAGTTTCAGGTCAAAAGAACAATTGGAACACCTTTTTTAAGGTAAAATTATGTCAAGTCACAGTGGAAGAGAATGGTGAAATTTCATATCAAAGATAAACACCAAAATTTCACATGTCATTAGGATTTGATGTCCTTATTAAAATTTCAGATCAAATAGACAATTGGAAAACCTTTATCAAGACACAATTATATTAAATCACAGTGGAAGAGAGCAGTGAAATTTCATACCATAGCTTGAAGTAATGTTCAAAAGTCACTCCTCCACAGTGAATATAAATTTGATACACACATTATATATACTTCATAGCATCATGTATAAATGTTTGCTTAGACGGCCTTTGCATGGTCTGGAATGGGTCTCACCATAGACGATCCTACATTTGATTGGCCTCGTTCCTAGGGTTTCTTGCCTTTGTGAAATGTGGAAGAACGGTCTTTATTGCTCATTCATTCGTATTTCAGGAGGGCGGGGTGGGGGCTGGGAACAAGGTTTATATTAATTAATTTTTTCTCATCAGCTCGTTTGGGCAGAACTCGTTTTGGGTCCATGTGATGGCTGCCTTAGTTAAGCGTCATCGCTTATCTACGTAATTTCATGCGTCACTGCATAGGATTTGGTGTTATCCTATCCAAGTTCCGTCGGGGAACATGCACAGACCCAAAGACGTCCGGTTTGTGCATGTTATCGGCCTAAGTGCCCATATTCTCATTTTTATTGCATTTCTTTCTGCAAACTTTTCTTTTATAGCAATTTTATCGTATTTATAGCATGTATAAATTTTTATAGCTTTTTTCGGAATTTTTCAAACAGGTCCCTTATTGATAGCAAGCAGCTAAATTAGATTCTGGCTGAAAAGTGCTATCCTGTATAAATATTCATGAAATACAAAAAAAAACAAAAAAAACTAAACCTTTACAAAATACAGTATGAATTAGATACATTATAGATACATTATACATCAGCATATTATGATAATGTAATTTGGACCCTTTTTACCAAAAAAGTTTTAGTCCTTTTAGAATATCGCCACAAATGCTGGTACCAAATTTCAAGATGGTAGCACTTCGGGAGCATGGTCTATTTAGAAAAGCAGGACGCCGCCAACACTGAAAAGTGATAACTTCTACACAGTTCATATGAATTGCATAGACATACTATACATCATAATATAATATATAATATACAGATTTCATACATCATTACACACCATAGCGCTATGTACCATTTATCTATGTATAATAAGTATATATACTTTAACTTATAATATATTTGTTTTGTGTTGAGGGGCTATTAAAGATAATTACATTAAACATAATACAGTTAAAAAAAACATGGTTTATATTAGCAGTAAACTATATTTACATAACATTTAATAAAAGGTGGTTATCATCATCTGTGGTTAAAGTTAAAAATAAAGATAATAAATATAACAATGCAACAGAAGAATACATTACCTTAAATTAATTTAATTTTATTATAATAATAAGATGTTTTTTTACTTCTAATTTGCAATGGGAATAATTAAATATAAAATCATTAACTGAACATCACATACCGTATTACAAGTTTTTAAGATATCATTTTTAGCTAAAAAATCACTCCTCGACTTATATACCAGATATGGTTCTGAAAAAAATAATTCTGATAAGGATTTCAGGTTTTTGCGCATGTGAACAGAAAACCAAGACCCAAAGTTCATCGGGAGGGGACGTCTAGAACCTCTGAACCCCAAACATAGGATGCTGTGGCCTGAGTTTCAGTGCTTGGTGAAACTATACTACGTATAACTTATCCGATATTTATTGAAGTGATAAATACAGTTAATATTACTATTAAGTTCACTTTTGCTTGTGGTTTTAGTATTAAGTGCTTTAATATAATTAATTATTTCTTGATTCACAGGAATTTCCCTGAGTATTATTATAACATAAAAACATCAACAGTGGTTTGAGACCAACCATATGAGAAAAAGCGCCTTTTTTTAACAACAAAATGATTGATTCGTTTACTTTGGTTGTATTATGCTTTCCATTAAACCATTTTCAGCCACGGCAAACAACTCATCGGAAATTCAAATCTACAAACTTTCCATTGCCTCGCTGTCGTTAAATACAAATCAAAACAACGGGGTAGTTTGTGTTTCAACCTATTCCCATGTTTTCTTGCTAATCACATATTCGGTATTCTTTTTTATTCATTCGTTATTTTGATTAATTTATCGAATATTGTTTTTCAATATGGTCAGTGTACATCTCAGTGGGCAAAAACTTGTTCAAAATCTGCAGTAAGGACGCCTAAACAACGTTGAACATAGATTTCTCCGCAGTTGCGTTTTTAGAAATTTTGTTGGAGAGAGTAGCAAACTTTGAATCAAAAGAATAAAACCATTTAAATATTTTGAAAGAAGACATTGCACATGTGTTCAGATGTTTATTTCATAACGTTGTTTTAATTTTCTTTTATATTATGTCGCACCGTATTGTAATTTTATGTAAATTTTTAAGTTTTATTTTTTTAAAAGTTATAGAAACTAATCAATTATTTATAAAGTTTCTTAGAAATACTCTTCTTGGAAGAAGAATATTATCATAAGTAAACTATTATCGTTTCAAAAGATACTAATGTGGACTTACTTACCAAGGTTTTCTACTACCTAATTGCTCTTATTTACACTCGATTGTTTGACCACTTTGAGCTTCATTTAATTGTGAAATAGGTATGAAGCGGACACCCCAGGAGCAACATTTGAGACATAGAGTAGAGATTATTTTTATAATTTAAAAAGACTCTTTGGAAAGGATATACAATGGGTACCACCCTAAAGCTTGGTTTTATTCAGTAGAAATAGGGTTCCACTAATATACACCGTAATACGGTAATAAAACTTTTACAGTCTCTAAGTGCTTTCCTTAGGGACTAAAAAAGTTTTATTATTAATGTAATGTTCACATTATAGATTTATATCAAAATTGAAAAAAAGAAGCTTCCCAAAATCAAATTCTGGTAATTCTGGTCAAATCCTTGTACCGTATTACGGCATGTATAAGTCAAGTTTTTAAGATATCATTTTTAGCTAAAAAATCACCTGTCGACTTGTATACCGTATAGTTATTTTTTTCTTCTATTCAGTACACAAATTTACAAAATAAAAATACAAAAAAGAAAAAAAATCTACCGATACTATCTGATGGTTCTCAAGCAAGGTTCCAGTATATTTTGTATCTTCTCATCTAGAAATGTTAAGATTTAAATTTTATCAACATTCTTGTTTCACTTTCTTCGTTGAAAAAAGTTACTTGTTGTTTTTTATAACAAACAGGTCTCTGCTTTTCTGCAAAATTTACACATTTTATTTTGGTTTCTGAGAAGAATTTAAACCAATCACATTTAGTTTGAAGCATTTGCATTGTATTTTAATCCAATCACATTAACTTTTGAAATGTTTATTTCATAATATAGTGCTTTTTAAATAGATTAATGTCTAGACATATAGTTTTTTTTTTTGTATTGTATCTTGATAAACTATTAAAAACGGGTGGAATTACAGTAATACAGATTTAAAAATTGAGGGATAATTTTAAAGTTCTAATCAATTATTTATAGACATTGTTAGAAATACTGTATATAGTGGATATAATAACTTGTTCAAAGTATGCAATACAGATGCTAGAATAGTCTTTTCAACGTTGTTCTAGTGTCTTTACTACAGACTTTGAACGAGTTTTTGTCCACTTTGCAATTCTTTAAAGATATATATAGACGTTAATACCTTATTATGTTAAGTTACAAAGAGAGCAAAACTTTTTACATAGACTTACTGTTTCTTCTGGGTTATATGAGGTGTTTTGAGTTATAGAATATCATTAGTTCAAATCTTAGCACTAAGTCCAAGAAGGTACCCAACTTATACAACAAGTACCACTCTAAAAAGCTTGGTTTTATTCACTAAAAATAGGGGTCGACTTATACACCAAGTTGACTTATACACGCCGTAATACTTACTTACTTACTTATGTTCAATTTTGAAAAATATGTATTATCGTTATTTGATATCGATATATCGTGATATTGAAAAATATGAATTATCGTTATTTGATATCGATATATCGTGATATTGAAAAATATGAATTATCGTTATTTGATATCGATGTATTGTGATATCGAACAACATTTTTACCGTATACGATATCGTGATTATATCGATAGTTCAGTGCTTGATATCGATATTGAATTTTCTATAACGTGACAGCTTTAGTTTAAGACAGCTTTAGTTTAAGGTTACCTAAAAGGCTGAAATGCACTATCTACAAACAAAATCGATTTTCATATGGAAACTTAATTTCTCAGTATATTTATTTAAACAATGTTCAAGCCCACATTCATGAAGTCCACACCATAAATTGTGATTCTTTTTAATTTAAAGCAAATTTTATTGTTTTTTTTGCAAAATGCATGAATAATTAATTAGCTTACAATGTATTTCCTTTTGTTGTTTTTCCTGAGAACTGTATTTTTGTCAAATGTACCAGACGTTTCGATGGTACTGTACATGATTGTACAATAACAATATAAAAAAAGAATAGAGCTTTGTTTGATTTTTCAAAAGTTTCTCAGTGCTTCTTCTCTCTTTGAGGAAGGAAAAATAATGAAAATATGATTTTGGAAAGTTATATATGTAGAAACATCTAAATTTCTTATTTTTACAATCAAAAAATGAACATGATTTTTTTGGAAAAAAGGTAATAAAAACCTGTTTCTCTTCGTTTTCATAAATTTGCGATATTAGTAGATATTCGAAAGCGCCTCCTTTGAATAAACACCCCTCATTTTGATCAATATTGGAAAAAGTGTTGGAGCTTATTCAAGGAAATGGTATATCTGTTTAAAAAATTTGCAGTGTTTGAAATAAGAGCAAATAATCACTATGAACTATTGTGTCAGACTTTGTAGCCTAAAGAAATGCTCAAAAATCACTCCCCCACATTTTGAACACTGAACACACATCTTTTGAACTAAGCACATTTCTTTCAGAGATACTTATTTCAGTCTCCTTGAACTCTGATTATAATTCTTCAGGGACTTTCAGAGCTGCTGTACCATCTGGTGCATCCACTGGTATTCATGAAGCTCTTGAACTTAGAGATGGTGATAAATCTCGTTACTTGGGAAAAGGCGTTTTAAAAGCTGTTGCTAATATCAATTCTACAATTGCACCTTATTTGATATCTCAGGTAAAACATTTTTATGTGACTATGCAAGCCTGAATATAATTAGCAGCTGAAAACTAGGCTCACTAAACACTCGCCACAGCTGATGTATGACAGTTGTATTCAGGCTTGACTCAATTAAACCTTATTGTTTTTTTAAACTTTGATTTGCGAATATAATTGCTTATTTATATGTATAAATATATTGATCAAGTCTCGGAAGGTAGCAAGTTGGTATGAGTTAAGCTTAATAAATGTATTATGGCATTCTTTCACCGACTGTGGTCACACATTCTGTTATTACAGGAAATGAAATTGGTGCTTTCAAAAGTACATATAGAAAAGCAGAGCCTGTAGATGAGGACTCTGTTACAATATAGCATTTAGTTGTGTCTCTCGAATGGTGTAGAAGATGCGTTTCCTAATCTTTCTTTAAACGAATTAATTGAAGGAGCCTCTTGTATATGTGTATATATAATATTTTGGTTTCTGTCAAATGTTCATATGTGACAGAACGACTTTTGAGGGAATTTTTAATTACATACGAGTTGAAAAATTTACTTATATATGCTCTAATATATGAAATAAGGGGTTACATAACATATCATAGATAATATGCCGCCCGCATTCTCAATTCAGCTTAACCAAATAATAAATAAATACACGATAAAAGTGATCAGTGTGAGTAAAGGCAATTGGATTAGCATGTACAATGTACACTATAGATCTTTGCAATCCTGATATTGTGCTGCAGTCTATTAATTATATTTCAGTTTAACTGCAGTGGTCGAAGAAGGAGTAAATAATCAATATGTTTTTTAGCATAGCTTCAGGCTTGTTGATTATTTGCTCTTATTTCGAACACTTGGATGTTGAATTTCTAGAATGTTGATGTCACAAAGCAAGTTGAAGTTGATAATTTGATGATAAAACTTGATGGTACCGACAACAAATCGAAATTTGGTGCAAATGCAATTTTGGCTGTTTCCCTAGCTGTCTGTAAAGCAGGAGCTGCACATAAAGAAATACCATTGTATAGACATATTGCTGATCTGGCTGGAAATTCTAAAGTCATTTTACCTGTACCAGTAAGTTTTTTTCGTCAAACAGTGTTCAAAATAAGAGCAAATAATCACTGAAGGCCTTAAGCAATGTTCAAAAATCTCTCCTCCACATGATTATTTGCTCTTATTTTGAACTGTCAATTGTACATTTTTATTAGCCTCAAAATAACTGTCAAACATTGCTTATAAAGGTGTATTTTTGACGTGAAACCTATACTGTAAAACATAACTAAAAAATATGCTCAAAAAACACTCCTCCACAAGTGATACCCAACAGTTATATTAAAACCTCTTCCACAGACCAAGTTGATTCTTCCAGATCTCACTTCTGTAGTTAATGTAATACATTGACGTCAGAATACATTAACACAAAATGCGTTTTTATGCAGAAAAATAATAATTTCTTTTTCATGGTAGCTTTGGCACAATTATTAATTATTAAGCCACAATATAGAGTCGAATTAAGCATATTAAAAATCGATTGACGTTCTAGTGTCTTTTCCTGTGGACTTTCAACAAATTTTTCTCCGCTAGGAATGGATATCGTCCAAAGTTCTAGAGTAAAATAGAGAGTTAATGATCTTGCAAGTGAACCTTTAGTGTAGTGTCATTGTTTGAAATAAGAGCAAATAATTACTGTGGCTTAAAGCAATGCTATTTTCTGTTATTTTTAATACTGACGCTCCTCACTCTACAGTGTTGTTTTGAACGCTATATCACAAACTAATATTTTTTGATGTTATTTGCAGGCGTTTAACGTGATTAACGGCGGTTCGCATGCTGGTAATAAACTTGCAATGCAAGAATTCATGATCTTACCAACTGGAGCTTCATCTTTTAAAGAAGCTGTAAGGATTGGTGCTGAAGTTTATCATAACTTAAAAGCTGTTATCAAAAGCAAATATGGACAAGATGGTAATCTATTCACCACTCAAACAGTCTTTCATAATATAAGGATATATATATATATATTGTGATCTTTTAGATCGCTTTTTTTGTCATTGCTTGCGCTGCTCGGATTTATCCGTTCAACTTCACCACAAGTGAA